>PVJC01001987.1:64847-84708 GCA_004026665.1 Murina feae | reverse complement strand
GGTGGAGCCACTTCAGTAGATGTAGGGCACAATTCGGTAGGGCACCCGCCGGCAATATTCATGCCAGGCCAGGCCGTACTTTTGCAGGCACTGCTGCTCATCCCGGGCCTCACGGTGCACCAGCAGCGCAGTGAAGTAGAGGAGGTAGAAGTAGGGCAGCAGGTGGGACAGCCCTGTGGGGAAGGGGGCTCTGTGACCACTCAGCCAGACCCCCAGTTCACAAAGGTTTCCATACCTAATAGCTCACGGGCATCAGGGCTCAATAGGGAAAGGTCCTGGGTCTGCAGCAAGGTGCCAACAGTGCTGTCTGTCCCAGTCGCATCCTGGGTCCATCTCTAGCCCCCTGTCTACTCCCTCCACTACGGCCACACCTATTCGTTCTACACCCTGACTGGGTATCCTGTGGTTTCTAATCCATCTGCCCACACACACATGCAGTACGTACCCAAGCTACTTACCACAGGGCAAGGACCAGGCCAAAGCCATAATGAGGTCTCCCAGATAGTTGGGATGGCGGACCATACCCCACCACCCAGACACTAGCAGCTGCCTCCCCGTGGCTGTAGGGATGGTCTCCAGGCCTGGGGGAAGACAGGCAGTGAGTTGGGTCACCCCCAGGAAGCCCAGCTGTCCCACCTCACTCATGGCAACCTAGAAACAGCTCACCGGCCACACTGGGGTCAGAAGGATTCTTCCGGAAGGTGTTTTTCTGGGAATTGGCTCCACGGAAGATGTAGTAACCAACAGCTGAGGGGAAGCATGAGCAGGCAGTCAGGGTTGAGGGCAACATGCTTCTGCCTAATCCTGATCATCCCCACACAGCCTAAACCCAGTCTGTCTGGACCCCAGGACCCAGCCCCCAGCTTTAGAGGAGAGAGTGTGAGGCTTAGCATCTACCTAGTGGGTGCTGGATAAACAATGAATGAGATCGGCCAGCATGGTTCGGTGATTGAGTGTCAACCTATGAACCGGGAGGTCACAGTTCCACTCCTGGTCAGGGCACATGCCCCTACTGTGGACTCTATCCCCAATGTGGGGTATGCAGGAGGCAGCCAATCAATGATTCTCTCTCATCACTGATGTGTCTATCTCTCCCTCTCCTTGTCTCTCTGAAATTTAAAGAAATATATAAAAAAAAAAGAAAGGGAAGGGAGAATGATGCATGCACCCAGCCTGCTGCCCGTTCCTGACTGACCATTGACAAGGCAGATGAATGCGGCCGTGGGTAACTCCAGGGGCTGTGGGTGGTACAGCAGGAACTGGGCCTGCAGACTGTAGGTGAAGGGTACCCAGGCTAGGTCCCCAAAGGCCAGCATGAAGCCAAACCCATCGTGTGTGATGTCCATGGTGGTGAGTACAGCTTCCTGCAGGGACAGGACCAGACACACTTGTAGTCCCTTCAAGGTCCTCATGCAGTTTCTCCTGCTTCCCCTGAGCAGTCCAAGCTCACCTCGTGCCAGAGGGCATCACCCACATACAGTAACTGGAAGCCATTGACTAGCCACATGGCCAGAGAGGGACTCCCCCGAAGTTCTGCTTCCTGGACCAGCAGAGCCAGGTTGATGAGGACCTGGGGGTTGGGAGGAGACAGGACAGTCTGTCCCTAGCCCATCTCCTCTGAGTGGGCAGCACCTGGGTAAGGGCAGTGGCCAGCTTCTCCCCATCTAAGTGTCAGCCACTAACTCCAGCTCTTTGTCAAATGAACCCAGCCCATTCCCAGAGAGCCTGCAACGTAGGCATTCCCAGCTGCTTTCTCTCACCTTATCCTGTAGGGTTCCCTTTGGGAGAGCAGCATAGGGCGTAGGCAGTCCCCACTTGATCAAGTTGCTTACACTCTCTAAAGCCCACCTTCCCCACCCTCATGTGGGAAATGGAGATCATTACAGACCTGCCTTTAGGGCTGCCTAAGGACTCATGGGAGTGATAGATGTGACACACAGTAAATGCTCACAAAAGTGGCTAGCAGCCAGCCTGTACTGAGCACCCCCACCTGGTAGCAGTAGGCTAGGTGCTGTCACCCCTTCTAATCCTCATTGTAATTTTAGGAAGAAGCTCTTTATCCCATTTCCTACATCAGGACATAGCATGGCACTTGGCATTCCTCCTGCCTCTGAGTGAGGGTTCCAGGGTGACATGAGGAACCTTTGGGAAATCCTGACCACAGTCCAGCACTGATTATAACCAAGAAACACAGTTGGCATGTCAGCCAAAGACACCAGTGATGGGCAGGTTGTAAACTCAGTGCTCAGATCTACGTTCTGCACTACTTTGACTAGCAAGTAGCGTGGGACTGCTCACCCTCCTCGAAATAGACTTTTGCACTTGACTGCTTCATTTAAAATTGCACCTCGCCCTGACTGGTGGCTCAGATGGTTGAGGCATCATCCAAAAAGTTTGGATTTCAATTCCTGGTCAGTGAAGTTTCCATCCCTGGTCGGGGCGCAAATGGGAGGCAACGGATCAATGTTTCTCACTTCAGTATTTTTCTCTCTAAAAATTAATAGAAAAATTGCCTTGGTGCACCTTTTTCCCTGCCTTGCTCTTCTCCACGGCACTCAGCACCCTTTGACATGGTATATGTACTTTTTAAAATTTTTTTGGTCTGTCTTTCTCATTAGAATGTAGGTTCCATGAGGACAGTTTTTCTTATATCCCGGTACCTAGAGCAGTTCTGAGGACACATACTAGATTCAACAAATATTTGTGGGATGAATGAATGATGTCTGGGCAATACTGCAGCTGCCCTGCCCAGGAACTGCTCACCCTTCCCACCCCTCCTGCTGGCGCAAGTCCCACTGAGCCATGCCCAGCATACCCAGCCGATGAGGCCAGGCCGCAGTTCGCAGAAATATTTGCAGTCAAAGGAACCGATGCGCGGGTTGAGTTCCCGTCCCAAGAAAAAGTCGTAGATGGGATTGCCTGGAGAACAGCCGAGAGTGAAGTTGCAAGCAAGCACCCCTCTCTGCCTCCATCTGTACCCCACGGGAACCCCCTCTCACCTGAGTTCCCTCCAGGTGCCAGGGCAGAGGCAGGGGCCATTAGCGCCTTCAGATAGAGGAGGAGGCTGAAGACGAAGGCGGTGAGGGTGGCCACTGACGCCAAGGGCAGGAGCATTTCCGTGAGCATTCCCAGGGGCAGCCCAGCCAACACCCCCAGGCCTACCAGCAGGGCTGTCAGCACCAGGGCCTGGAAGCCTGAACCCCAGCACAGGGTGAGTCCTGGGGACTAGCCTCCCATCGCCAGCCCCCCCTCCCCGCCCCAAACACACAAACACTGCTCAAAGCCAAGAGGTCACAGACCTCGACCCAAGCCACTAGGCTGACACCTTGGCTTTCAGTCCACGTTTCAGCAAACGCGGCAGGAAAGGGTGGAGGGCCAGGGCTGTGCAGGAGAGTGGGGCCCCAGGTCTGTCCTGGGCGGCACAGGCACGCAGAGCCCCGGGTCGGGTTGATCCCCCAGACCTGCCCCCTCCCTCCCCCTCCTCCCGCACATCTCCAGCGCAAGGCCCCGCCCCAGGCACCGTTAATGGGGTAGCGCAGGCGACTCTTGTCCTTCAATTCCTGGCCCTCAGCCATCTGCAGGCACAAAGGGGCTCTGATAAGGGTCGAGGGGGCCTTTCTTCTCGCTGAGCCCTACCCTCCGCCCTGCTCACACGCGCGTCCGCGAGGCAGGCCCACACCTTGCGCGCCGGCAGCAGGTAGAAGGCCGCCTGCAGGCCAAGCCAGGTGAGCCACAGCAGCAGGGCTCCCGGGCTCCACAGCGCCTCGGGGGCCGGCAGGTGGGGGGGCAGGCCCAGGAGGCGCGCCGGCCCGGAGCGAGCCACCAGGAGCAGATGGAACATGATGGCGGGGAGCAGCAGCAGCAGCGCCGCAGCGCCTGGGGAAGGCGCCCATCGCGTCAGGGGTCCGCTCCCCAGCTCTCCCCACCCGGCAGCCCTCCCATCCCTGGCCATACCGGGTTCCCGCCTCAGCACCCTCCCCTCACTTCTTCCTGGTCCCCGCCTCCAGACTCCCTGGAAGACCCTTCTGTGCTCCCCGGACTGTCCACTCCACAGACCCCGCTCTGCAGCCCCCTCTCCAGGCACTCCCTCGCACCCCCTGCCCCGGGGTACCCCTCAAGCCCTCCGATTCTGCCCCATCCCCGCTCATAGCTCATCCCTCCTTTCCCTTTGAGGAGCCTCCGGCCCCAGGTACCCCCTTCTTTGCCCCATTACCCAAGGGTCCCCCGAATTCCAGCGGGGCCTGGGAGCCCTGAGGGGCCATGGTCTCCGCTCCGCCGGGAGGTGGGGTTCACAAAAATCCGTCAAGGAAACACCCTCCACCCCAACCCCCAGATAAGCTCGGCGACGCAGGAATCCGTCCCCTGCGGCCAGCACCTGTCCTGGGCGGCGCTTGGACACAGCGCATGTCCATCCTGAGGACTTGAACCGGCCCGCCCCCGGCCCATCCTGGTCCCAGCACATCAGCCAATCGGCTCTTGGGGGCGAGTCCGACGCAAGCACCTCGGAGGCAGAGTCTCGAGGCCTCAGCCTCACAACTCCACCCCAAGTCCCGCCCCTGCAAGCGAGAGGGAGGAGACAGCACATCTTTATTTTGCGGGTCTTGAGGTAAGAAGGAAGGGCCACGGGGACTGGAGGTCCAGGGATGCTGGGTTGGGGCAGCTGGCAAGCCTGTGCATGACAATGGCCTTGCCTAGCCGCGCTCGCAGATGACCTCCACGACACTGGGTTCCATGGGCACCGGGTCCGGGCATCGCAGGGCAGCTGAGGCCACCACCTCGTCCAGCAGCAGGTGCACAAGCTCCTCATCGGCCACGAAGCGCCACAGATAGAGCTGCAGAAAGTGGCAGTCCACCTGCACCTGCTGCAGCCCAAAGCGCCCAAAGGTGCGCAGCCGCACG
Source organism: Murina feae (assembly GCA_004026665.1). Classification (NCBI taxonomy): domain Eukaryota; kingdom Metazoa; phylum Chordata; class Mammalia; order Chiroptera; family Vespertilionidae; genus Murina; species Murina feae. Next base: position 79,809 of record PVJC01001987.1, on the reverse strand, counting down.
CACTCCAGCAGCGTCTTCAGGCTGATCTTGATGATGCCGGTCAGCACCGACACCTGCAGGAAGGGACACGGGGATGCAGCTCACGACAGCCGGTGTTGGGGAAGGGCACCCACTTTAGGGCCAGGGAGACAGTAAGATGCCAGCAGCTGTGGTGGCATGGAAAGCCCGGAGGGAGGGAGGGATACAAGGTCAGCCCCATCATCTGGAGGGGAACCGATAGGGAGTGCCCAGCAACCATAGGCAGAGATGGGGGTCAGCAATGACAGGGGGGCTGGGGTTTACTGAGTCAGAAGAACACTAGGTCCCTGAGTGTGGGCTGGGCGGGGCTGAGACCATGGTGTGAACAGGAACTCTGGGGAGGACCTAGGTCTGCTGTGGGAAACGGCACAAGAGCCAAAGAGACATACTGAAAAGCACCCATACTCAGGCTGGGAGCACAACGAGGTCGGGCAAAGGGCCATGGGATGGCGATGGTGGGGCTCTGGATGTTCACTCCCAGTCACACCCCTCGGAGAGACTGGGACACAGAATGCTAGGGCTCCTTGAGCCAGTGTGGGGACCCTGGAAGGGGGGTTCACTGGTGACTTCGAACCTTGTTGAACTCCACAGGGCTGAACACATCAATACGCTCAGAGAACAGCTTCTGGATGTTGCTCAAGAGGTTGGTGTCCATTGGGGCACTGGATGGGGGGAGGGGAGACAAGCATTCAGAGCCCACCCTGCAACCGTAACCTCTCTCCATTTCCCCAGGGACTAGTCTGACCAGCAGACCTGGGTGTGTAGCTGGGTGCATAGCGGCCCTGCTGCCGGGAGCTGCTGTACACGGAGAAGGTCCTCTTGCTGGAGTCACTGCTCTGGGCCTTACGAACACCCTCTTCGTACAGGAGCCCCACCTGGTGGTGGAAGGAGACACTGCAAAGAGGCCTGCATACAGGGACCCTCCAGCTCACCAGGTGCCCTGGGAAAGGCTAAGGATGCCCTAAGCTACACTAATTTACAAGTGACATTTGTTATAAGAATCACAGGTAGCCCTGGCTTGGAACCTGACTGTTACCCAGTCTCTATTCATAGAAGTAGTGGAATGGGGTAAAGGTGGGACATCAAAGTACTGAGATCCTTATCTTCTGAGTGCCTCGGCCTCAGCTTCCTCATACAAGGAATGGGGGTGATGCTGCCACAATCTGGGGCTGAGGAGGAATGAGGCCATGGATGCAGGCACTGCCTGGCTCCTGCAGTCCTGACCCTCAGAAGGTGTTTCCCAGCACCCCCTTGCCCTGCACCTTTGGGGCTCCCTGGCCAGCACCTGCACGTCAATAGCTGTCGTGTCCTCCACCACCCGCTTCATGACAGCGCGCACGTTCCGGGGCTCCAGGGTGCTAAGCCAGTCCCGCGTCTCCACGCTCTTGCGCAACATCTGCGATATGACCAGGCCCTGCACCTTCACATAGTGAGTCAGCAGCCGCCGTGCCGTCTCCCTGGCCTCTGCACACAGTGTGCTCACAGGTGTCACTGGAGACTGGTCCTGAGCCAGGGGTGCAGAGGACAAAAAGGCAGTGGGTGATGGGGGAAGCTCAGGGGCCACTGCCAACCAGGAGCTGGGCACAGGCTGCGCAGGGGGGAGGGTGGGTTGTGCACAGGCAGCTGGCCTGACCACGAGGGCATTGCCTAGCTTCCTGCTATCCCAGTACCACCATCCCCTACCCTGTTATGAGCTGGCAATTCACCTGCACCAGAAACTGTTCATCAGTGAGGGTGAGAATGTAGGAGATGGTGGCCGTCTCATAGTCCAGGCAGAGGCGGGAGAGGAGCAGGAGCAGGGCAGGTGGCGTGGCACCCCCTTTCTCCCCAGGGCTGTCACAGAAGCTCTGAGCCGTCTGGCACATGGACCGGATGAAACCCACGATGAGGCCCTCACGGACACCCTGGCTGCAGAACTCACCCTGTGAGGAGGAAGGGCCGGGTATATAGCAGGTCCCCTCTTCTAGGCAGGGGCTGCTAGTGACTCTCTGCTGGAACCCTACATCTAAATGCTCTGGCCCTTCCCCAAGGGACAGCTTCATCCTGCAGTCCAGTACCCCGGAGCAGCTACTCTGCTTTGGGAAGGGACCAGCCCTGGGGCACCTGCTTGCAAATGCCCTCAGACCCTTCCCCATCCCTCCAGGCTCTGCCAGTACTCCTCATGACGGCCTGAAGCCACATCTAGAGTGCCTGGGGGCAAGGACTGTGTGCCCTGGTGGCTACTAATCTGCAGAATGAATAAAAGAATGCCAGAAAAAGAAGTGCTCAGGAGCAGGCCATACCCGGAAGTAGGGCTTGTTGGAGAAAGACACCTCCTTGGCGGTGAAGAGATGTACAGCAGCCAGCGAGGCCTTGATGTGGCTCAGGATGGAGCTGGCCACACTGGCCAGCAACTCGGCCAGGCCAGGGCCTTCCTTCCCGGCCAAGCGAGGTGCAGCCAGCGCCTGCCGCACATCGGTTAGGCAGCCCAGGAAGGCGGCCCGCAGGCCCTGCAAGTGGTGGCCCAGGCGCTCCCGAGCCACTCGCTCCACGATCTCTGTGGCAGCGTCCGCCAGCCCGGCAGCAGCAAGCAGAGCCCCAGGTGCTCGCAGGCGCCGGTGGAAGCGGTCTAGTGCCCGCACCAGCAGCGAGTTGTCACTGCCTCCTTGCTCCTGCGCCAGTCGCTTCTCCACCAGCGCAAAGTAGCAGCCGCCCAGCTCCTGGGCAAAGACAGCCAGCTTCTCTGCACCTGCTGGGCCCTGGGCCGCAAACAGCTCCTGGTAAGCTGCGGCCACCTGGCAGAGGCCACCCACAAAGCCGCTGCCTCCATGGTCAGTAAATTCTAACACATCAGGGGCAGGAGGGGAGGGCCCCAGCTCTGCCTCCAGGTTTCTCAGCTCTTCCTCCAGCCGCCCTCGGGCATGTGCCAGGAACTCCTCACACAGCTCCTCTGCGGGCTCCCCCAGGGCCAGCAGCAGCTCCACACATTCCGCCTGCTCAGGGGCACCGGAGCCGCCCTCCCTACCAGGAGGAAGATGGCAGGGTAGAGCAAGAAGACAGAATTTGGGGTGGGGCTGGGGGAGAAGGGAAAGTGCAGGGCAGGGGTAGGATGGGGGCCCAGAGGCCACACCTGAAGCGCTGCCGTAGCTGCTGGGCCAGGCGAGCTGTGATGACCTGGCAGTCATCCTGGATGGCCCGGAACGAGGGCAGGTGCTGGTACTGCTGCAGCACGGCTCGTGCACGGCCCTGGTAGCGCACCGCCTGCCCATAGGCGCCCAGCTCCACGCACTTGGTGAGGCGCGAGGGCAGCTCGAAGAGGAACTGCAGCTTCCGCAGCAGAGCGTGGACCCCTGGCGGGCGAGGGCAGGTGGTGTCAGCCTCACAGGTGGCCCGAGGGTGGCCCACTTTAGCACCTTCCCTGGGGCAGGGCCCACCTGCCAGCTTGGTGATGCGCTCGTGGCGGTCCTGCAGTGTGGCACTGATGCGCGCGCTGAAGTCTGTGATCACAGCCATGTTGGTGGCCAGCCGGTCCATCTCATCCTCCATCTTCCGGAAATCATTCTTCATCTTCCGAATGGTGTCTGCGAGGGCAAAGGCGCAGAAGAGGGAAAAGGAGATGCAGGGGCGCAGTGACAGGCGCAGCACTCAGCCCGAGGACACAGTACAGGTGCCCTCGCACACACCCTCTTCCCAAAGGCCGAGCCCGCTACTGCCCTGAGGCACTGCAGGCTGCAATGGTGCTGGGTCACAGTGAGTGGGGAGGGGTATTACGCCCATGCAGCAGGTTTTCCCCGAGCTCCCCTTGTGTGCTCCTAGCCCGAGGGCAGTGGGGAGGCAGCTCACAGTTCCTGCCCTCAGGAAACGCCCGGAGCCAAAGGAGGGCACAGGGCACCTGCAGAGGCCTGTCTGCTCTTTCCCAGGGGCATCCTCTGTGCCCAGTGCACTGCCTGGCACTGAGGAGACAAGAAATACTTGTTCACCGTTATCTCCTTCAGACTTCCCAAACCCTTTTACCTGCCTTCCAGAACATGGTCAATCTTCTCAGAAGGGTCTTTCCCTTTTGTCCGACAGAAACCTGACCAAGGAGGCTGTTCTTCCTTCTACACCCAGGCACCTCAGGGCCTGGCCCCTTAACGCTTCCAGACAGGTTCCACTCCTCCTCCCTGCAAGACCCCTGCTCCTTGAAGACCACGCCATCCAACTATCCCCCTCCCCCGTTGCTGTCCGTGTCCTCTGTCCATGCCTCTCGGTCCCCCATCAGTCACCTCCTTGTAGATGAGCCTGGGGGACAACCTTGACTCTCTGTTCTCCGACCCCCTCAGTTCTACCCATTCTCGCCTCTGCCTCATCTGTGCCACCCTCCCCTTGTCCTCAGCAAGAACTGCCTCCCCTGACCAGGGATTGACCATGCAACCTTGACATACTGGAAAGACACTCTAACCAACAGAGCTAGCCAGCCAGGGCATCTTTGTGTCCCTTAATATCACAAATTTTCTGTTTCTTTGCTTAATTAAAAAGATGAAAGAGCCCTGGCCGGTGTGGGTCAGTGTTCAACCAAGAGGTTGCCACTTCAATTCCTGGTTTCCCCAGTCCGGGCCGTGCAGGAAGCAACCAATTGATGAAGTTCTTCTCTCATCAATGTTTCTATCTCTCCATCCCTCTCCCTTCCTTGGAGGGAGGGAGGGAGGGGAAAGCCCATCCTCAAGACAGACCTGGGCCAGAGAAGACAGCTATCACTAATGAAAGGAACTAGCCCTTATGAGGCATCCTAGTACATCAGGTATTCCAAGTACATCAGATACATTAACTTCATGTCCTCCTTCCTCCCCTTGGGTCCTCAAAACAACACTCTGAGAGCAGCTGGAATTTGGATCTCCTTCTAAATCCCCTGCCAGCTCTCCCAACTCAGGAGGAACCGGGGGAGGTGGGGCAGAGAGGGCGTGTCCGGGGAATCACCTGTGGCTGAGATGAACTTGTTGTAGTTCTCATAGACCAGGGTCTGCATGTCACTGTCCAGGGCGCGGATCTGCCGCACCATGTCCGTCTCGCTGTCCATCAGCTGGGCCAGGGGGCACTCTCTACGCAGCTGGAGGAAACGGGGTGTGTAGTGCTCAGGTCAGAGGGTACTCGTGTCCCCAACCCTTGCCCCTAACTGGAAGGTTTTCGGTGCAAGACAACCTTTTTCCCACTCCCGTCAGGAACCCGAAATGGCATCTGTAAGTGGCATAACTTAGGGGTTACTAGGTTTGGGGGACCATATTTGGGATCTGTCAGCCTTTGAAATCCTCGGATTCATCCAGGGCCCAGCCCAGAGCCTGTGAGCGGCGGGGCGACGCTCGCGACCCGGGCTGTCAAAGCCTCAGGCTCAGACTCCGGGCCAAACCCACCCACGTCCCCTCAGGCTCCAGCTCTGCCCCAGCTGCCTGGCCGAGGGTCGTCTTCCTTTCACGAACCCCTACTTCTTTCACCTCCGTAACAGTCGGAGGCATGTTCTGGGGGTGCCATAGATCGGGGCCTGGTTCCCCCCCACATAAACTCACCTTGTCCAGATACACTTCCGGGTCGAAGTGCGCCCCGTTGAGATCTGTGGGGTCCAGGGGGTCCGACCCCGGCGTGCGCCCCGCCGCCTCCCCCTCCGAGAGGCCGTAGTAAAGCTTCAGCATCCCGTGCGCCTTCCTGCGACGCTCCGGAGCCTCGGCCTCCGGCCCCTCCGGGGAGTCCCCAGGGCCAGACGCCGGGCCAGGCCCCGCGGCTGCAGCCGCCATCGCTCCACCGCAGCCCCCCGGAGTGAGGCTGGGAAGGGGACTGGGAGGAGGCACTTCCGGGAATCATAAAGTTGTTGAAATGAGGTCGTCCTTCAGGTGAAACGTTCCCCCGCCGTCCTGGGTCCTTCGAGATTAGAGTTCCCCCGCATCTTCCCTCCCCGAGCGAAGAGGTTCCGAGAGAGAGAGAGAGAGCCCTTGGTTTCCCCAGTTTCTCAGATGGAGGGAAGGCAGGTAGTGGCTCCCAACCCCGCCCCCGCTCTCCCCCGAAGACAAGGACCCTCTCTTTGTAGAGCCAGAGAGCTTGTGCCTGGCCTCCTGCCACTGCCTGGGTTCCACTGCCACCCCAATTCCTAAAATTGGGGTACATTCTTCACAGGGGAGTTGCGAGAATTAAATACACATACAGTACACACCCCACGGTGCCTCTAGTGCAGCCTCTGGAAGCCTGGTTCTCTGACGTGCGTCAGAATGACCTGTGGTGTGTTTTAGGCTGGGCTTTCCCCAGACCTAGCTCCTTTTTTTAAAGTCCCCAAGGAGTCCTGATGCACTTAAACACACCGTGTTTAGAAGACAGACTCAGGAGATCTTACGTGACTGATAGGATATGCTGAGTGAGGGGTTGAGTGGAGACTTGATAATTCTCAGGTTTCTGACTTGGGTAAAGGTGCCAGCTCACCAAGATGAAGAGCTCAAGAGGACAGGGGATGACTAGGAGTTCAAACTGAGACGTGCTGGGTTTGAATGGAACCATGACCGTTTGGGGCAGGGAGGACGCTCTGTTGGTATGGTGTCGTCCCATGCACTGAGAGGTTGTAGGTTCAGTTCCCAGTCAGCACATGTGTCCAGTTTGCCGGCTTGATCCCCAGTAGGAAACATGAAAGAGGAAGCCAATTGATGTTCCTCTCTCTCTAAAATAAACAAAAGCACGTATATGTATATCTTAAATGGCATTGAGCTAGGAACCCTAATATAAAAGTGTTTGTGCGTTCAAAGGAGAACTGAGGTGCAAACAATTATTTCAACACTGGGACCATGGCTGGGCACTGGGACATCACCCCTTATACGTGTCAGGAGGGAGCTCTGAGTGGCTGTTGTGATTAATGACTCTGGGCAGCAAGTATGGATGGTGAGGTCGGGCTCTAACCCTACCCATTGGAGGCAGAAGACTTTGGGCCATGACCTGACCTGGGACCTAACGTCCCAGACAGACAGGCAGGTGGCGGTGGGGGTGGACAAGTTCAACATTAAGTCCTCCCTCTTCTACTTTAGTTGCTGGGATCTTGCATGTCCCTTTCCAGTGGTTCTCAACCTTCTGGCCCTTTATATACAGCTCCTCATGTGGTGACCCCCAACCATAAAATTATTTACATTGCCACTTCCTAACTGTAATGTTGCTACTGTTATGAATCATAATGTAAATAATCTGATAAGCAGGATGGTCTTAGGTGACCCCTATCTCAACCCACAGGTTGAGAACCACTGCTTTACACCATTTCTGGCCATTTTTGAGGCTAATATTTTGTTGAGTCTTGGAATTTTTTTAAAATAAATTTATTTGTTTATTTATTTTTACAAAGAGGGAGAGGGATAGAAACACCCATGAGAGAGAAACATTGATCAGATGCCTCCTGCACACCCCCTACTGGGGATGTGCCTGCAACCAAGGTACATGCCCTTGACCAGAATAAAACCTGGTATCCTTCAGTTCACAGGTCAACGCTCTATCCACTGAGCCAAATCAGTTAGGGCTTGACACCACTGAGCCACACCGGTCAGGCGAGTTTTTTCCTCTTACATGTAGGGAGGAAATGTTTTCTTCTTGGCTTCTAACTACCCCTCCTCATTCCACAGCCCCAGGTACAATTAGATTGTAGTCTCAGCTCTGACTCCCTCACTCATCAGCTGTGAAAGCCTGAGCTGACAATCCCTCCCTATGTCCCAGATTCATGAGTAAAACAGGACTTAAGCTGCCAGCCCCAGCTTTCTCACGGGATTTGGGAATGAGAGACAATGGCTGTGAAAATCTGAGCGCGGGAAGGTGGCAGAGGGGGAAGCTGGTCAGATCAGGTCCTGGAACATGTGGGTGGAGGACTGAAAACCAGTTTTTCTTAGTGCCACATCTAAGGAGGGCATGGGGAAGGCCCCAGGACAACCAGGGAAGATCTGTCGTCCTTCCCCTTCTCTTAGTTCTTCTGTTAGGTGTTAAAGTAACTACCTGGATCTTATGAGCACAGGCCCCCCCTCACCTGGAACCCCCCTGCCCCCACTTTCCCGAGCTGCAGTGCTTCATCTGTAGCACAGCATACCCACACGGGCTCCTCAGTGGAACTGTTGAGGGGACTCAGTGTGAAAACGTGGGATGATGTGGAGATGCTGTCCCTTCAACACAAGACCCTACTGATCTGTGCCTTTAGCCCACCACCCCTCCACCATTCAGAGCTCCCTGGCCACCCATTGGCTGGGCCCAGCCTGTGACCTCGAATTTTGTCTCTTAAATGTCCTCCTGGTTCTAGAATCCCACTGCTATTGGAGACTGCACATTCTAGAAGCAGAGGGGTCAACTGCTCTTCCTGGGTGTCGTCTGCTCTCTCAAGCTCCACCGACCGGAGTCTGTGCTGCTGCCGGGATGCGATGGCGGGACCGTGTTGCTGTGCTCTTCTTCCCGAAGGGCATGGTGCTTACCATGGCTGCGCTGCTGCTCTTCTTCATGCACCTGAGCATCTTTGCCAATGACGTGTACAACTTCTGCTACACCTACCACTATGACCGCATGAGCTCCCACTACACCGTTGTCCTGATGGTAGGCCGGGGCAGGGGCTCAAGGGCTGGTTGGGGGAGGCCCAGGGGGGGTCACTATCCCACTGGATGGGGCCTACAGTTCTCCAAGGTGATCAGTATCTGCTGGGCCGCCATGGGGTCACTCTACGCTGAGGTGGAAGATTACAAGTTTCCTCGGTGCATTCCACTGACCATCCTGAGTGAGTGAGGGAGTGGGGAGCTTTGGAACCCTGGAAAGGGGCAGGGAAGGGGCAGGGAAGGCTGACGGGGCCTCTCTCCTCCGCTCAGTGCTCAACGTAGCCATGTTCTTCAACCGCCTGTCCCTGGAGTTTCTGGCCATGCAGTACCGGGAGGAGAGCCACTGAGGCTTGGGGACTGGGCTGGGAAGGGGGAAGGAAAAGGAGGCTTTGGGAATTTTAATAAAGTCTGCCATTTATTTCCACCTGTCAGCTCCTTCATGGGTTGGGGTGGGAGGCCAGAGACCCAGGGGAAGCAGGTCAAGACAGACACTTGATCTGCAGGGACCCCAGGCCCAGCCTGCAGCCCCTCTAGTGGACTCGGCTTTGGGTCTGGGATCTTAGTGTCTCAGACTTGAGGGAAAGGAGCAGCGAAGGGCCCTCAGAACTGCCCATCTCCCCTTTTCAATGCCCCAGGTCCTAGGCTGGCCCAGCCACAAGCAAGGGCTCAGGAGGGACCCACACGGATGTGAGGGTTCATGAGTGGGTCCAGGTTGGGATCACTGTCAGCTGCAGCCCGGCCCAGGCGAGACATGAGGGCAAGAAGGGCCAGGAAGCCCAGCAGGCCCAGCAGCAGCAGCAGCCCCGCCCGCTGGAGCAGGGTCAGCGGCCGCTTACGGGACCCGTCCCGGCTCCTGGGGGGACGAGGGGAAAGTCAGATCAGGCCTCAGGCCCCAGTCCCTGGTGGCCCTGTGGCCCGGAGAAGAGCCCCAGTCATGACACTCATCTTCTGGCCCCAGCGCCACCATCCCGGAGCCTCACTCATGTCCTCAAGGGTGCCATGGGGAGGACCATCCCCGTCCCTGCCCACTACAAGGCTGACTGTGCAGCTTGAACCAGCTGAGGCGATGACGATTCTGGAAACTGGGATGTGCCGGGCATGGGGACAGGCATAGATTGGATGGTGTTGAAGCAGGAAGGGGCCTCCAAGAGGCTGAGTCCAGACTTCATAGGTAAGAGCCGAGAGGACAGACCCAAGACTTTCATTGTCAAGCGGAAGCCTCTCTACACAGCCCAAGGCCGGGGGACCCAGGTCAAGCCCCTTTTGTCATGAAATGGTTGTGCCCGGGGCCTCTGGCTCTCACTTCCCTTCCTCCCCCTTCCTGGCATCCGACCCCATGTAACCCCGTGTACCTGAGCAGCTGGGCCAGCCAGCCCAGGGCAGGCCGGCGACGGTACTTGTCATCATCACAATCCCTGTGGAGGCCTGGAGCCCGCTCATCATCCCGTGTATCGTACACCTTCCTCGGGGCCGAGGCTGCAAGGGCAGAGCCACGAGCATTCACAGGCTCAGGGAAACTGCTCCACAGCAGGGGAAAGGGGAGGGGAGGAGATCCCGGCCCTTCGAAGCCTGACGCTGTATCTCAGAACCGGGGGTAGGTGACGTCTGTGCTTGGAGTGAGGAAGACTCTGGTGGGTCTCTGGGGCCCTGAGCTCCCTCCACCCCACTCCACTCCCCTGGCCCGGACAATGTCCTGGCTCACCATGAGTCAAGGGCTCGGAACTGCCCATGTGGATCACTGTGTGCTGCTCAGGTCGGCTGGGGGGTGCGGGGGGCCGGGGGACTTGGCTGTAGAAGGCTGGGGCAGTAGAAGTGCTGGCTATCTCTTCTTGTGCTGGAGTAGTGGCTGTGGCAGGAAGACAGCTGTCAGCAGAGCAGGGAGGCAAGGGCCCCAACAGTAGGTAGAGACCACCACTCACCATTAAAGCTGGACCAGTCAGAGAAATCGGAATTGTTGAGGGGCTCGGGCTCCGGGCTCACCGCCTCATCGATCTGGAGGAAGGAACCTGTCTCACCAGGCTGCTCAATGCTGTCCCCACTCACTTATTTGGCCCAGGACAGATGGACAGGCAGACAGAGGGACTCTCACCAGAGGAAGGCCCAGTCCTGCCCGGGCCCAGTTGACCGTGGTCAGCTTCTCTCTCAGCACAGAGGCCACAGGGCCAACCAGGTTGCTTGGGGGGAAGATGGGGCCACTGCAGCTGGGACACTGGTAGCCAGCAGGCGCTGTGTTTCGGGGAAGCTGGGCAGCACGTTCATTGAGGCAGGCCCAATGGAAGAGATCTTAGGGCCCATGAGATAGCAGAGAAGAGGCGGGAGGAAGAAGACACTTTAGGCCCCTCGCCCAGCAACAGCCCCCAACCCACTGCAGGGGTCTACACACATACACGTGTAGCCCAGAGCCTTCTCCTTCCCATCCTCACCCCAGGTTCATGTCATCAGTGTTCCCTAAGCCTTCAGCCTTATTGGCTACCGCCGTCTCACTAAGTCAAAACAGATGCTACAGAGCTCCCCAGCCCGCTGCGGGGTGGGTGTGGGTGGGAAGAAATTGCCAATCAACAACAGTTTCAGAAAAGCTTCCTAGACATACACACAGGCACACATGTGCTTGTACACACCCATGGGCACAAATACATATAGGCTTATATATACATAAACACCAATGCCATCCTGGTACTTACAGACACATCAACTCACACACACACATCCATACGTTCACTTGTTTGCTAACACGCGTTCTCACCCACACATTCTCCTGCAACCCCACAACACACTTGTAGTCATGTTCACACACATCTACCCACTCACCTGTAAGTACTAATGAATACACTAACACTTATTTAAAGACACAACGCACATAAAATTCATGCACATATATCCACATCCTGACACTAAAAAACACAAGCGGAGCTCACTCTTTTGCACTAGCTCCTTCAAAAAGGGGAACTAAGACCAATTGATGTGTCTCTCTCTCTGTCTCTCCCCCTCCACTCTCTAAAAGTCAGTGGAAAAATATCCTTGGATGAGGATTAACAAAACAAAAAAAAGTGGAACTAAGACTCTCAGGTCAACGTCATGACATGTCTGCTGACTTCTTTCAGAAGACTTTACTGCGGGAAACTCATTTCTTCTCTGTTCAATCTTGGAATCAGCAATGAATCTTTTTTTTTAATCCTCACGCGAGGATTTTTCCATTGATTTTTAAAAATATATATTTTATTAATTTTTTTACAGAGAGGAAGGGAGAGGAAAAGAGTTAAAACACTGATGAGAGAGAAACATCGATGAGCTGCCTCCTGCACACTCCCCACATGTGCCCGCAACCAAGGTACATGCCCTTAACCGGAATCGAACCCGAGACCCTTGAGTCCGCAGGCCGACACTCTATCCACTGAGCCAAACTGGTCAGGGCTCCATTGATTTTTAAGAGAGTGAAAGGGAGGGAGTAGCGGGAGAGAGAGAGAGAGGGAAACACTGACGTGAAAAAGACACATTGAGCCCTAGCTGGTTTGGCTCAGTGGATTGAGCATCACGTCAGCCTGTGGATAGAAGGGTCCCAGGTTCGATTCCAGTCAAGGGCACATATGTTGGGTTGTGGGCTCGATCCCCAGTAGGGGACATGCAGGAGGCAGCCAAGCAATGATTCTCTCTCATCATTGATGTTTCTATCTCTCTTTCCCTCTCCCTTCCTCTCTGAAGTCAATAAAAATATATATATTAAAAAAAAGACAGAGACACATAGATTGGTTGCCTCCCCCATGCACCCTAACCAGGGCCTGGGGTCAAACCTGCAACCAAGGTTTGTGCCCTTGACTGGGAATTGAACCCAAGATCCTTCAGTTCTTTTTTTATTATTATTATTATTGCTTAAAATATTATAAAAGAGTAGTACATGTCTCCTTTTTTTTTGATCCTTCAGTTCCTGGGCCAATTCCTCTCTAATCACTGAGCAAAACTGGCCAGGGCTAGCAATGAACCTTGAATGCCTGGAAGCACCATGCTTTCAGCTCATGGCTGGTCTGGCCAGCTACTGCTCAGAGACACCAACACAGCCACAAGTTTGACTGACTTTCCCTCCACCCTCAAGACTGGAGGGCTGGCGGTTTTCATTTTTAGGGAAAGATACCGAGGCCCAGGAAGGGAAAATGACATGCCTGAGTTAACACAACATTAAGTAACCTAGCAAGACGGGGAACTCGGGCCCCAACTTCCTCAGCTAGGCAAGTCTCACTGTCCTGCTGTTCGTGGAGGACGTGGAAACCAGCCACCAACCTGGGCCTGTCCTGAAACCCCCAGGACTCACCATAACAGACAAGGCGGGTCGTCTCTCGCGAGGCCAGGGGTGTGTTGCACAGGCGGCAATTGGAGCTGTAGTCGCTATCTTGGAGCCACTGCAGGTAAGATTGTACGATGCACTGGAGTGGGAGGGAGAGAGGTCACAACTGAGCAGGGGCTCCACATCCCAGCAACCTAAGACCCAGTGGTCTATCTCTCATCGCAAAGACTTCTTTCGTTTGTTCAATCAATGAACATTTACTGTCTGGCATACATACTGTGTGCCCGACTATGTCTTAAGGGCTAGCGATGAATCAAGTAAATGAAGACCTTGCCCTCGCGGAGCTTCCATTCTAGCGCCGGGCCCTTCATGGATTTGGAAGAAGCCAATACTACCTGCCCTCCCCGTGCCCTGCTCAGCCGCTGTTTTAAAGGCCCCACCTTGGCGTGATTGGCTACCAGGCAGTGCTCGCAGACGTTGACCCGGTGTTCGAAGCAGAATAGGTTTGTCACCTTCCTCTTGGGGCACTTGCAAAGGCCCATGGTCCACCCTGAAGAAGGGGCCTGAGTTGGTAGGGAGTCAGGTGATGGCGGCCGCCACTAGGCACGCACCAGCCAAGTTCGTTTCTACTCCCCTAGACACTCTCATATCGGGGCCAGCCCCAATTTTCGGCCCGTCGCCCCTCTTCGCTCCGGGACCACGCCCCCAGCATAACTCCCTCCTCCAAAGACCCCCCTCATTCCTCCCGACTCCCGCCCGGGGCCAGGCTCCTCCAGCAGCGCCCCTCCGACGCCACGGCCCCGCCCCCAAGGGCCCCTCCTGGGCCCCACCCCTCCACGCCCCGCCCCCATTTTCTCCACAGACCCCACTCTCAGTGTTTCTGATGCACCGCGGCCCGGGTCCCGATGAGCGGGAGCGCTGCTCTGAGGGGTGGACACCGCGCCCCGTCGATCTCGGGCTCAGCTCTTTCCAGCTCCGGGCGCCCCGACTATCCCTCCGCTGCCACGTCTCTTCCGGGTGCGGCGCGTGCTGATGACGCAAGCACGCCCCTGGCCCCGCCTCCGAGACGCTTTACGTGGTGACGGGTGGAGGTGGGGAGAGCAGACCCTCTGTCCCCCTCCCGCCTTGCGTCACTTCCGCTTCCTTCCGGGCGAGGCGGGTAGTTCGAACGTTTCTGCTTCGAAGGAGCCTGGCGGTTGGCGCGAGCCCCACCACCCGCGGTGGCGGCGCGGCGAAGGTCGAGGCCAAGATATGTCCGAGAGGCGAACGCGGTCCGGCGGGGCCGCCCAGGGCTCCGGTGAGCGGAGGGCGCGCGGGGAGGTGGGGCCGTGAGGGAGGCCCTCCCGCTACCGCCCCCGTGAGGAGGCTGGGACCGGGAAGGCGCCCCCGACGGGCCTGTTTGGGAACCTCGGTCTCTTTTTTCCAGAGCAAAGGGCCTCACCGGCTGCTCAGTCTGTGCGGAGGTCCCAGCGGAAATCAGGCTCTGATCTTCCCAACATCCTCCCTGAAATCTGGCCGAAGGTGAGCCCGGGATTCCTCAGGTCCTTCCACCGGCGCCTCCTTCCCCAGCGGCCCCCGGGCCAGCATAGGACTCATGGTTTCCCCTCCTCTCCAGGTCCCTCAGGCGACTCCAGTCAGAAAGCCCATCGTCTTGAAGAAGATTGTGGCTCATACTGCAAAGGTGGGGCTGAGAGAGGGGCTGGGGGAGAGCAAAATGGGGGGGCTGGCTGCGTGACTCATTGGTGTTGTCTCCACAGATCCCACCTGTGCACTCGCCTCGGAGGAGCCCTAGGGTGAGTTCATTCTCAGCGGCTTAGCTGCGCGGGATCCAGGACGCTCCAGAGCTGGGCTGGGGCCTGGTGTCTGCGCACATCTGCTTAGGGTGCTGTTGGCAGGATTCTGAGAGTTTGTCCACGTCTGTATGCGTTGCCACTCTTGCTTCCTCCTCAGACTTACTAGGCCTTGATACCCTGGAATCCTCTACCATTTATTTTCCTTCTAGCCCGCCCCCCTCCCCCCCAGGCCTTCACCCCTCTATTGTCTGTATCCATGGGTTATGCATACAAGTTCTTTGGTTGATCTCTTCCCACCCACCCACCCTCCCCCACCTATTTCCTGTTTTCCTCCA
>PVJC01001987.1:0-64747 GCA_004026665.1 Murina feae | reverse complement strand
GATTTCTCACCTGACTCGTCCCCTCTTTTCCGTTTAAAAGTGTGTGTCCCGTGGATCTTCCTTCCACCCTAATCTCCTCGGGCCTCCTGGACCTAATACAGTGAGTAACGGAGGCGTTTTCTCTTCTGTCCTGGTAGATTGCTTTTTCCTTGGAAAAAGAGAACAATCCTCCTACCAAGGAGCCTACTAAGGAGGACCCCTTCCAGAAATGCAATGTCCCTGCCACTCCTGTGCACAGCCCAGATGAGTCAAACTTCAGGGAAGGAGACCTGGACACCAGAGACTTGGAAATGTCCAAGAAAGTCAGGCGATCCTACAGCCGTCTGGACCCCCTTCACTGTGCCTCCACCTCCACCCCCACCCCAGGCCGCCCATCCTGCTTTGGCTTTGAGAGGCTGCTGGGGACAGAAGACCTGGCTGGAGTCTCACCTTTGGTGTGTTCAAAGTTAACCGAGGCCCCCAGGGCCCCTGGGAATCCTTGGGTCCTAGACACGACTCTTCCCGGAATTTCCCCACCCGTGAAAGAGAAAAAAAAGAAGAAGAAGGTGCCGGAGATCCTGGTGAGTGAGGGGCAGAGGCCTTCTTCTGCTCTCATGCAGGCTTACTGGGAGATGCCGGGACACGAGCTGGGCTGGGGCTCAGCTTTGGTTGTTTTCAGGGAAAAATAGCACCTGCGTGCAGGGTGTGGGTAGACATGCTCCAGACAATATGTCCTTTTCCCCACTCACCTGCCTCCCATTTCTCTTCCCCCAGAAATCGGAGCTGGATGAGTGGGCTGCAGCCATGAATGCTGAGTTTGAAGCTGCTGAGCAGTTTGATCTCCTGGTTGAATGAGATGAAACTGGGGTGCATCTAGCCAGACTTCCTTCCCCCTGTACATAGTTTCTTCTTCCTATGGAACAGACACTTGGGGTCCCCTTCCCTGGCCTTGTTACCTATGCATGTGCTGTTGCTCCACGTGAGGTCTGCCCTTGAGTGTTTGTGCGGTGGCAGCTGTAGGAAATAGGGTTCGCCTGGTGGGTGTCCTGGCTGTAGTCAGTGACCCACCATCGTCTCCTCCCTACTTCCTGCAGTGTCCTGGCCAGACTCCAGCAGGCTACAGACTTTGGAGGGAGAATCCCTGGCCCAGCTGGAGGAGCCTACAGGGCTGGGATTGTGGGTGAGAGCGTCTCTACTGTTGCTGGGGAATGTGTGGCTGCCCTGTGCTGCCCCAACAGAAATGCATCAGCCCGTGTGGCTCAGTGATTGAGCATCGACCTATGAACCAGGAGGTCATGGTTCGATTCCTGGTCAAGGCACATGGCTGGGTTGCGTGTTGAATCCCCAGCGTGGGGCATGTAGGAGGCAGCCGATCAGTGATTCTCAGTGATGTTTCTCTCTCTCTCTCTTCCTCTCCCTGAGTTGCCTTCTGTTGGTGGCTTGGTTCCATCTATGTGAAAAGCCTTGGGTTTTCTTTGATTCTGTAGTTGGTCCAGGAGAAAACTGGTGGATTTGGGACAGTTCTATCTGTGAGGAAGAAGCTGGACACTCAGTAGAGTCAGGTTTAGAAGGAGAATGGGAAAACCTTAGTTGACTTCGGACCATGGGCGTTTACTCCTTAGAAGCTGTATTTTATATTTCTATGTTCTGCTGTTGAGGTATTTGGTTAAAAACAAGGCTGATTGAGTGCATCCAGTGCTGGCTGCGTAGGGTCAAAGGTGCATTTGGGGGTGTGGCACCAGGTACCACAGGTTCCAGCCTCTACAGAACCTGAGGCTCGGCTGGGAAGGGGCCCGTGGCAGGAGGTGATCCCTCTTGTCATGCACACCTGTTTCTTACAAACTAAAGTTCACAGTCTGTTCAGCTCTAGAACAAAAACATACAGGTTAAGCAGTCCCAGCTAGTCCCACTAGCATTTTGCAGCTACATATATAAATTCTAGGAAGCCTTTCTCACGTTCCAGAAGAGGCAGGGGTCCATAGCAGTGTTAACCCTTAGCTTCCTTAACGCCTCCTTAGCGCCCTGTCGCAGGAGGACACTGCCTGAGGCAGGTGCTAGGAGTTGAGCTAGGGGGCAGGAAAAGATCATCTTCCCGTCTTCAGGGAGCCCCACTCCCACCATTTCTCTTCTCAATACTGCTAGTAGGTGTGCTTTCAAAGGCTGCCCAGCCACACTTTGCTCCATCCCCCGCGTGTTGAACCTTTGCACATTTTCAGGTTTGTGGAAGTAGAGGCTAGTGAATGGCAGGGTGGCAGGAAGATATGCTTGGTTCCGTTACCTGAATGGCCCTGTTGAAGCTCTTTACGATGTCGGGGCGTCCCAGACTACCTGCTCAACGCTTTGTGCTTTGCCAGATCTTACAAGCAAGCGCCTTTGTCAGGGTGGGCCAGATGTCCTTGAGCTGGACCACAGCTGAAGAATTCTTGTCCTCACTGGCTGGTGGGCAAGACTCCTGAGAATTCTTTTTTTTTTTTTTTTAATATATTTTATTGATTTTTCACAGAGAGGAAGGGAGAGGGACAGAGAGTTAGAAACATCGATGAGAGATGCCTCCTGCACACGCCTACGGGGATGCGCCCGAAACCAAGATACATGCCCCGGACCAGAATCAAACCCGGGACCCCTGAGTCCGCAGGCCGACGCTCTATCCACCGAGCCAAACTGGTCAGGGCCTGAGAATTCTTTTAGTCCTGTAGAAGCGGGAGTGGCCAGATGATGTTGAATTGATGTTATTGCTGCAAACTTCTCTCCCTGAAAAACTAAGAATGTGGAGTTTAAGGGGAAAATATTTTCCTTGTTTTGTTTTTTTAATAAACCTGGTTGAAGTGTTTGTTCTGAGATTGTGTTTCTTTCGTTGGGTCAAAGAGCTGAGGGTGTGAGGCCCAGGAAGCCGAGCCTTTGGGCTGTGTCACAGGGCTGACCCCCTCCCCCACGTCTTTTTCTATCCAGTTGCTCACACCATTCTTCCAAGACTGGGCTGCCCATCTCAAGGGGAGGTCCAGGGTGAGGCTGCTAAAAGCTTCTCCCAGAGCCTGGGAACAAACCCTACCCCCCTATCATGAGTCAAGCCCTTGTTTTCCTGTCACTGGTCCCTAGGAGCCCGCTCCTCACACTGGGCCAGCCTGGTGCAGAAGCCCCTGGGGAGCTAGTCAGATATGCATGCATTTCCATGCAGGTGGCACAAACCAGTCTTGTCAGGTCTCTACATTTGTCCTTGCCTCCTAGACTGAGCAAATCAAGACCTTTAAATTTCTAAGTTTCTACAGCTTTCCCACACCTGCCTTCTACCTCCTTACCTCACCCAGAGGAAAACTGGTCCCTTTTTTCAAGGCCAAGCTTTCCACTTTGGCTTCTGATCCAGTTCTGTCATCTGAGCCCTTGTGCCTCTCACCTATAAGTCCTACACAGGCTTGTGTTCATTTTATTAGAAACATCCACCCTCACCCAAAGTGTTCACCAGCCTCTCTTTTTAGTACTGCCATTATTGCTTTTGAGGTTAAGCTCCTTGAAAAAAATGTTAGGAAATTGCTGCTTCTGTCCCATGTACTCTAGGTGCCCTCACTCATTTACTGCTCAGTGACCACATCATCTGCAATGCTACAGACTCAGGCTTCTGCTCCCTGGGCCAAGAGCACCCTTCTTGGGGCCATGGCACTGCTGGCCCCTTTGCTTCCACTGAAATGCCAGGACACCCAGGTTCAGTCCTGGACCCTCTTTTTTTTTCTTCTTTATTGATTAAGGTATTACATATGTGTCCTTATCCCCCCACCCCCAGGTCATGCCCTCACCCCCCTGGTGTCTGTCCATTGGTTAGGCTTATATGCATGCATACAAGTCCTTTGGTTGATCTCTCCCCCTTACCCCTTCCCTCTGAGGTTTGACGGTCTGATCGATGCTTCTCTGTCTCTGGATCTTTTTTTGTTCATCAGTTTCTGGACCCCCTTCAATCTGCTTGACCTCAAGCTCTCCAGGCCACCTTGTTGCCCAAGATTTGCCAGTCTCTCTCCCACCCATATATCTCTCCTGAACTTCAAACCAGAATCTAGAACTATATTCTAGAACTGTATCTCAACTCAGAAGTTATCTCAAACTTAGCTTATCCATCAGCTTGTCTCTTCCTGTGCTCCCTATGTCATTAGCATCACCTCGAGCTGACCCAGCACACAAGCCAGGACACAGGGTCATCTGCAGCTCCATGCTCTCCTCACCCCAATCTCAACATCCCCACGGCTACTGGACAATTGCCTTGACCTAGTGATTTTCAATCTTTTTTATCTCATGACACACATAATTACTAAAATTCTGCAGCACACCAAAAAAATAAATTCCTTGCTGATCTGACAAAAAAAAGTGTAATTTTGATTCATTCACACCAGACAGCTATTCTGTTGGTTGTTGTCTTTTTTGGTTTTGCTAATCCTCACTCAAGGATATTTTTTCCAGTGTTTTTTTAGAGAGTGGACGGGAGGGAGGTGGGGAGAGAGAAAGATCAATGTGAGACACATCGATTCATTGCCTCCTGCACACTCCCTGACTAGGGCTGGGGATCAAACCTGAATCCAGGTTGTGCCCTTGACCACAAATCAAACCTGCGACCTTTCAGTTTGAGGGCCAATGAGAAACACTGGCCAGGGTGATTGTTGTCGATTTTTGTGTGTATTTAAAAAATACACATTTTAGTCCTGACTGGTTTGGCTCAGTGGATAGAGCGTGGGCCTGCGGACTGAAGGGTCCCAGGTTCGATTCCGGTCAAGGGCATGTACCTTGGTTTCGGGCACATTCCCAGTGGGGAGTGTGCAGGAAGTAGCTGATCGATGTTTCTCTCTCATCGATTTTCCTAACTCTTTTCCTCTCCCTTCCTCTCTGAAAAAAATCAATAAAATATATTTTTAAAAAAATAAAAAATACATATTTTAGCCCTAGTCAGTTTAGCTTAGTGGCTAGAGCGTCGGCCTGCAGACTAAAGGGTCCCAGGTTTGATTCCTATCAAGGGCACATGCCTGGATTGCAGGCTTGGTCCCCGGTAGGGGGTGTGTAGGAGGCAGCCGATTAATGAGTTTCTTTCATCATTGATGTTTCTATTTTTCTGTCTCCCTCTCTGAAATCAGTAAAAATATATTCAACAAAAAAAAAGAAAAAATATATTTTTATTGATTTCAGAGAAGGAGATAGAAACATCAATGAGAGAATCATTGATCGGCTGCCTCCTGCCTGCCTTCCTATTGGGAATCAAGCCCACAACCTAAGCATGTGATCTGACCAGGAATCGAACCAGTGACCTCCTGGTTTATAGGTCGATGCTCAACCATATTGGCTGGGCCACTTTTTAAATTTGACAATCTAGGTTGAAGTTAGTGCCCTGACTAAATAGTCATGTGTTGCATGTTTTAAAAGTTCTTGGCAGCACACCAGTGTGCCATGGCACACCAGCTAAAAATCACTACTCTGGCCCAGTAGCTCTTCAAACTACATTGTGGCCTGAATGAGTTTCCAAGAGAAAATATGGTGGTGTTTTCCCCCTGCTTAAAGCCTGTAAAAAAATATATATATATGTGTGTGTGTGTGTGTGTGTGTGTGTATTGATTTCAGAGAGGAAGGGGAAAAGAGAAATATCAATGATGAGCATCATTGATCAGCTGCCTCCTGCGCGCCCCCTACTGGGGATCAAGCCTGCAACCCCGGGCATGTGCCCTTGACTGGAATTAAACCTGAGATCCTTCAGTCTACAGGCCAATGCTCTATCCCAGCAGTCACCAACTGGTGGTCCATGGATCCCTGGTGGTTCGTGAGGTCCGAAAGGTTGGCAACCGCTGCCCTATCCACTGAGCAAACCAGCTAGGACTGCTTAAAAAGCCTTTTAATACAATTCCATTTCTGGGTGTAATACCCAAAAGAATTGGAAGTAGGGTCTTGAAGAAATATTTGTACACCCATATTCATAGCATGGCTTACAATAGACAAAAGGTGGAAAACATCATAAATATCCATTGATATATGAATGGATAAGCAAAATGCAGAATGTAGGTACAATGGAATATTATTCAGCTCTATCAGTTTCAAAGGGAATGAAATTCGGGTACATGCTACAACATGAATGAACCGTGAAAACAGGATAAGTGTAATGGGCTAGACACAAAAGGACAAGTATTATAGGATTCCACTAATAGATACCAAAAGCAATCAAACTCATGGAGACAGAAAGTAAAATGATGGTGGTTGCCAGGGGATGGAGGAGGGTGAATGGATTGTTATTTAACTAGAGGCCTGGTGCACGGGATTCTTGCACTGGTGAAGAGTGTGGCCTGCAGAGATTGGTCCACCGCCGTGGGAGCAGCTGCTCATCCTAGTCAGCTGAGCTCAGTGCTCCCATTGTGGGAGTGCACTGACCACCAGGGGGCAGTGCCTGCATTGAGCATCTGCCCCCTGGTGGTCAGTGCGTGTCAACAGCGACTGGTTGACTGGTTGTTCTGCCATTCAGTTGCTGGGCTTTTATTATATAGGATGAGTATAGAGTTTCAGTTTGGGAAAATGAAAAAGTTCTAGAGATGGATGGTGGTGATGGCTGCATGGCACTGTGAATGTACTTAAGACCAATGAACTGTACGCTTAAAAGTGGTTAAATGGTCAATTTTATGTTATGTATTTTGTCACAGTAAATTTTTTAAAAAACTCCCTTTTGTGACTTTCCATTGTGCGTGCAGTATCGTAATGATGGTTACTGGGTTTTGGCTGCCCAGTGTCTCTATAAGTGAGCTGGCTGCATGGGACATGGTTACACAAAAATTGTTGATTGTTTATCTGGCATTTAAACTTAACTAGCTCACGCTGTTTCCCAGCGGAGTACCCCACACCTTCGACATCATCCTGCCCAAGCTGTTCCTTCTGGATTGCCCTTCACTGGCCAAGATACCCCACTTGTTGAAGATCAAGCAGCACCTCCCTGATGGAGTCTGCCTGGAGCTCCTAAGCCAAGTGTGTGGCCCCCTCCTCTCAAGACCAGGGCTTTCTGTCCAGGCCTCTTTATGGCACATCTCCCTGTACTCGGATCCCCTGTGAACCTGGACCCTCTGGCATCCCCTGAAGCTTCTCTGGGGCAGAACCAGATCACGATCATCTGTATGTTCTCAGGACTCAGCCTGAGGCCTGTCCTGCAGACCTATTGGTCAACCAGTGCTTACTGGGGACCATTAATTGCAGAGTGAATTGTATTCTATTATGTTTGTACATCATAATTTGTTTACCTTTTCTTATATTTAGGCCCTTTAGGCCAGTTTCAGTTTTTCTTTTTGGTGTAAATCAGCCACAGTGGGCCTCTGTACAAATTATTTTTATTTCTTTTGGAGTCATTTCTTTATACCTAGTTTCCAAAGTAAAGTTATGTTGGAAGCATTCTCAGGCTCAGCCCAGCTCTGACTCCTCTGCTGACCCAGCTAGGGAATCCCAGGGGAGGCAATTTTGCTCAGCAGAGAAAAGTATGGCCCTAACCAGTTTGGCTCAGTGGATAGAACTTTGGCCTGTGGACTGAAGGGTCCCAGATTCGATTCCGGTCAAGGGCATGTACCTTGGTTGCGGATGTGCGGGAGGCAGCTGATCAATGTTTCTCTCTCATTGATGTTTCTAACTTTCTATCCCTCTCCCTTCCTCTCTGTAAAAAAGCAATAAAAAAAAAATGTATATATATATATATATATTTAAAAGAAAAGTATGGTCCAAATTCATATTGTATGAATAAAGCATGGCACTGGGGAAGGTTTGGCCTGGTGTCAGGAAGTGCGACTCCTGGCTAGTATGAGCAGAGTATTATGTGGGTTAGAACCAATGGTGTCTATAACAGAGGGTCTTGAGTGCCATATTAATTACTTATCATTGTCCAACTAATAAATGATTTCTATACCAAGAGTGAGAGGCATTCTCCACTTTTTATAAGTTTCTCTAGGATTCCATTAAATAGTGCCATTCCAGTCACCAAATTCCACCCCCATCCCTTGCGTTTGCAGGGATCTGGTTGCTGGACAGAATTGGTGATGGCGACTCTCCAGGCTGGAGGCTGCCCCCAAGATAACCAGATGAGGCTGGAAAGGGGAGGCCCATGGGTTGATTGATGTGGCTCACCAACTGGGCTTCCGTCTTCCTCAGTCTCCCCAGAGCAGACAAAGAGCCAATTTTGAGCCCGTTGAGAAGCCAGTGGTGCAACCCGTTGAGCAGCAGAACCTGGAAGTCCCTCAGGTCTGTGGGGAGCTGGGCACAGAGGTGGCAGGAGGGCTGGAGAAGTTCTTTCCCTGCTGGGAGGAGATCTGAACTCCCAGTCATCACTCCAGGGTATGGGAGGACCCAAGCTCTTGGGCTGCCAGTCCCATGTCACTTTGGTCACCATGACACCTTCTCTGCCAAAGCCACCTTCAGAGTCAATGCTGAACCTGCAACCAGAACCCACGGTCAAGTTCCTGTTTACACTCCTGAGCTCGGTGGAGCCCCCGGAGCCCAAAGAACCTCAGGAGTAAGTCTGTGTGAGTGTGTGAAGGGGAGGGAGGCCCATGGTGCTTCTCTCCCTACTCCCAGTCCCCATGTTAACACTCAGATCTGGGCCAGGACTCAGGCCTGGGGTGGGCAGAGGGGAAGCCCAGACAGGACTGCAGGAGCCTGGGCCTTGGGCTGCCCCACCTCTCTGACCACCCAGTTCTCTCCCAGCCTGTTGATCACCCCGTCCGACCCTCACTGCAAACCCATCCTAGGGACTTGGAGACCCTGGAAAGCCGGTTCCTGGATGAGGAAGACTGGGGCACCCAGAAAACCTTGAAGGAAATTAGCCGTTTGCAGAATGATTGCATGAGGTGAGCCAGGCCTGGGCAGGTGCAGGCAGGTAGGGTGACAGGACTTTTCCCCAAGGAGGTCATGGCCTGCAGCTTGATGGCTGCGGGCTTGCACCTTCTTGCCCCTCTTTCTTCCCTCCTTCCCTGTTCTACTCTGGAGACCTCCTTGGCCCGCAGGTCTCTTTCCTCCGAAGCATCATGTCCTTGTATGTTGGTGGACCTGCCCTATATGTGTGGCGGCCACAGCTCTTCCCCAGCAATTGACTGTGTGCCCACATGTCTGCTCATTGGGCAATCTCTTAATAAAATCAGTATCCCCAAAGGCATATTTGGGGTGGTAAAACTTTGGTTCCCCTCAATAAGACTGGACTCTGGATGAAACCCTGGTCTCAGGTGGCTGTGCCAAGTCACACAGCTCACGCAGGAGGCATGGGGTTGCAGGGTGGGGCTGACAGGACAAGAGCCTGGGGACTGAGGGGGCATCTCTTTCAACCCTAGGCTTCAGGAGTCACTGAGCACTATACAAGCAGACAATGTGGCCCTGAGGGAGAAGCTGCAAAACCTGGTGAGGCCCTCAGCCAGGACCCCCTTCCTTTTCCATGCCTCGTCCCTGCCTCCCAGCTCAGCTCCCTGCTGGGGAGCCTCAGGTGATCCTGCCCAGGTCAGCTACCCACCTCTCACCCCTCCCACCCTTTGTTCTAGCCGGACTTGTTGTATGACATCCTAATGGAGGAACTGAAGGCTGTCCCAGAGGAAGGGATGGCTGCCCAAGAGGAAGAGCAGGATGAGCAGGAGGAAGAGCAGGCTGGCCAGGAAACAGGGCTGTTCCAGGTGTACAGGCAGCCCCACGGCGAATGGTGAGGGGCACACCTCTCTCCCCTTGCCGGCAACAGCCCAGCGTCCAGAAGGCAGCCCTGCCTACCCTGTAGCCTGACGCTACCCATGACCACAGAAACCAGTGTCAGCCTAGACGGCCCGAGGCCAGAGACTGGGCACCTCTTCAGGAAGCCACTCCAACAGCAATAAACTTCCCTAGAGCTGAGCAGAGGCTCCCCGTGTGTCTGTGAGACCCTGAAAAGCAGGTGGAGCAGGAGGCCACCAGCTCCAAACTGAGCTGGGTTCCTGGGTGCCCTCTTGTGTCTCCCACGTGGGTTTGCTGGTACTGAGCTTCCCCCAACCCTGAGGAGGTTCCAGGTCTGGTTAGTGTCAGCCTCAAGGTCGATGTGCCTGTGATAAGCACTGGGGCAGGACTGGAAGGGGACCACACCCCTTGTGAGGAGGATGAGGTGCCAGGTTTAACTCCAAAGGGCAGATATTCTAGGGAGGGGCGAGAAGAACCGTTTCCCACCTTGTGACCCCACTGGATCCGTTCCCTTTCCCTTTGTCAGTCATGTCATTGGGGGCGGGCAGTTAGTAAGAGCTCCCCAAGGGCCCACATCCTTCAGGCTGGAGTTGCAGCTGGAATTTGAATCTCCACTCCCACCCAACCTTCACCCTCCAGCCAGGGCTTTCTGGGGCCTCCCTGAGCCCTCACTCTCTTCATCTGTAGGGCTCTCCCTGTCCTGGACCACCTTGCTGGCACCTTATCTGCCTCAGGACTGGCTTCCTGAGCTCCAAGCTGTGGTCACTGTGTCCCGGTCACCCATAGGCCTTGCTGCCCTCAGCATCTATCTAGTCCCAGGGAGCCTTTCCTTCTAGTGCCATGATTCTTGATGTAAGGAGAGTGAGAAGAGGTAGAATATTCAAAACTTAGCGATAATTCCCACACACGGACTGTGCTCCATCTTTTTTTAAAAATATATTTTATTGATTTTTTACAGAGAGGAAGGGAGAGGGATAGAGAGTTAGAAACATCGATCAGCCACCTCCTGCACACTCCCTACTGGGGATGTGCCCTTGACTGGAATCGAACCTGGGACCCTTGAGTCCGCAGGCCAACGCTCTATTCACTGAGCCAAACCGGTCAGGGCTGTGCTCCATCTTTTTATTTGTTTTTTATTTTCAACTCCTTAGAGATAACAGCAGGATGACAAAGCCAGTTTAAATGAGAATACAAGAAATTGACACATATATGTAGTCAAGTGGGGGAAGGGGGAAAAGGAATCCTGAAATATTGCTAAATTGGATACAAAATTGGTCAATACCACATAGGGTAATTTTTTTCAAAGCCCTATAACCCTAAGGGTGACATTACTTACTGGGCAGAAATCCTCTACTATGTCATGGCAAGGGCTGTAACCATTTTTCTGCTTTATACCCACTGCAGGGGGACACTAGCCAAGAGGATGGAAATTCAGGTTTGTGGCCCCTCTTCAGACCTGACTTAAACCAGATCCATGACCATACCCAGATCTGTAACTGATGACAGACTTGATTAGTGAAGGATTGATTTGGTTGCAGCTTCAGGCTGAGCCGAGCAGAGCTCTACTTAGCAGCCCACCTCTCCCAAGACCCACCCTCCTTACCCCATGGCTTCAGGTGTCCCCGGAATCCCTCATATCACTTCTGACCAGTTCCGGACTACTGTTCCCGCCAACCAGTGACCCATTTTCCTGAAGGGAATCATCCAATGCTGAGATTGAGGGAGGATAGTTGGACCAACAGCCTAAGGATTAAACACGTTTAGCCACTTAAGGACTTCTAGCAACAATGCGTAGTCATTAGGATGGCCCCATCTGAGCTGCTTCCTCCAGAAACCTCTAGAATCTCAGCCTGGGAAAGCAAGCCCATATGGCTACATTGATCAGACTCCACTGTAGGGAATGGAGTCTGTTACAGAGCCCCTCCCCGCTTCCCAGTTGTCTCTAAACCACAGAGATGGCTGCCAGATGCCCTAAGTGCACCCTGGCTACTGCCCAGTGGCCCAGGGCCCCAGCACTGCAATATCCTGAGCTCTGTCCCTAACAGCCACTCCTGCTGACACCAAGTCCCACCAGTACCACAGCCCAGTCAGCAGGGCCCTTTCAAGGGGAGCTCCCAAAGCAAAGCTGCCTGGGCCCTAGAGCACTACCAGTCTTTTAATTCTCCCTCTTTCTCTCTCTGTCTCTCTGTCTCTCTCTCTCTCTCTCTAACACACACACACACTCTTCCCAGAACTGTTAGTCAAAGTAGGCTGCTGTGTCAGTCACACGCTTGGCTCAGATCTTCCAGGCCTCTGTTACTAAGACGCTGGGGCTGGATTAGACAACAAGACACCAGGACTGGGTGGGCACACCCGCTCTGTCCCCACCGTCCACTCTCTCTCTCGCGCCGTGGAGTGAAGTCCTTCCCTTGCCTAGTGCCTGCGAGGTGGTGTAGCTCCTGGATGAGGCTGCAGGAGGCGCGGCCTCTCCCTGAACCTAATCACAACCCGACGAATTGTTAGCATTCGGTGAGCATCGGCGCTTATGAGCTGACCTCCAGTGGATCTACCCACACCTCTGAGAGGCCCAGTGGAAGCAGGTTGGGGCACCTGTGCTCCCGGCGGGCTTCCCATTCCTGCTGAGGATGCCTGACCCTGCAATCTGGCAGCATCACCTCCATCCCATGGCATCACCCTTCAGAGACATCTGCTCCCGAGGCCTGTGAGGTCCCACGTCCTCGTCTCTTGAGGGCACCTGTATGATGCAGACCCCCTCCCACGGCTGCAGTTGTGTTGGGGTCTACTGTTTCCCTGTTGCTGCCCTGGACACTCCTCCAGGCAGTTGGAGCACGAAGGCCTGGTGTTGAGCTGAGCTGCTTCAGGCCGGCTTTTCATCCATTCTGCAGAGATCTGGTGGGGAGTTGGGGCCAGGATGAGCTCCAGGTTTCTTCTGAAGGCTCAGCCAGCAGGATTTACTGATACATAGACCCAAGGTAGAATATGAGGGAAAGTGGAGTAAAACATAACTCAAGATTTTTATATAAAATTAAAAAACGAGGACAGAACTGGATTTGGCAACATGAAGCGAAGTTGACTTTTTTAAAAAAAAAATATTTTTATTGATTTCAGAGAGGAAGGGAGAGGGAGAGGGAGAGAGATAGAAACATCAAGGATGAGAGAGAATTATTGATCAGCTGCCTCCTGCACGCCCCACACTGGGGATTGAACCCGAAACCCAGGAATGTGCCCTGGCTGGTAATCAAACCGTGACCTCCTGGTTCATAGGTCGACGCTCAATCGCTGAGCCATGCTGGCCAGGCAAACCGTATTGAAGCTGACCTTTCAAAGAGCAGTTTTAGTAGAATGGTGGGTAAAGCCCCAACTTGAGCAGCCTCAAGAGAGAATGGAGGAGAGGATTTGGGGACAAACAGGGATAACTCACTGAGTTTTGTCATAAAAGGGAACAGGAAATTGGAACCGTTAGTGGAGGAGCAAGTGGAATGAGAGATCTTGAAGAGATGGTGTTAAAACACCATGGATGGGTGGGAGTGACCCACTGAAGAAAAGGGAGCAAGGCTCTTCCTGGGGCCATTGCTGAGCAGTGAGGGTGGTGGGCTCTGCGCAGGTAGAGGTTGGTCCTCGATGGGCACAAACCATTCCCCCACAGTGACAGGAGAGGGGGCCAAGGAGATGCTGGGGTCAGTAACCCAAGTGAAGTTCCGTCTGATTTTCTCAGTGAAATAGGGAAGCTCGGGGATGTGGGGGGTGGGTTGGAGAGAGAAGGACATAAGAATAATCAAAGGACTTGCATGCATGCAGGTAAGCATAGCCAGTGGATACAGAAGTGGGCAGGGAGAAGTCATGGGGAAAGAAAGACACATGTAGTACTTTCCACAATAAATAATTTAAATAAAAAGAAGCAATCAATTCTTTGGGGAGAAAATAGGGGGTCACTGGCTGAGAAAGAGGGTGGAGGCGAGAACAGAGGAGAGAGTGTGGTGTCACCATCTAGGAGCCTGGGAGGGAGAGTGGACCAGGAAAGATGGCAGGACTGCTAGGCAGTCCCAAGGGCCTGCTTGAGGTGTGGGACCATAAATTAAAAGCAAGATCAGTGGGTCGTGTGGCTCTGCAGGCACATTAGGGGTCAGGGTGCAGGGGCAGAGTGGTGGTGGATTGGGGTTTTACCCGGAGACTGTGACCAAAGCAGAGAGGATCACGACGGGTGAGAGGCTTTGCAAGGGACTGAGTCCAGGCAAGGGGGGAGGTGAGTCCACTGGGAGGTGAGGGAGAGTGGGTGGATGGCAGTCCCGGAGACTGAGGAACTCAGCATGATCCTGGGAGTGAGGTGAGACGATAAAGGGAAATCAAATGCATGGGCTACCTCAGTGGTTTTCATCAACTCCCACAATTCAAAATGCTCAGGGAGGGGCCGCACCATCCACCCAACCAAGGTGGGAGGGAAGATGGATCAAATTAACGTCTGGTGCCTACAGCAGTGTAGACTCCAGCTGACACCCACAGCCTGCGCCAGAGTTCTAGGGTTGCTCTCTACACACACACACACACACGTTACACTCAGGTACAGTAGCCCACTCAGATGTCGCATACTCTTGTCCAGATGTCGTGTTTGTAACTTCACATATTCAAGGGACTAAATCCTTCCAGGAGGGGGTGGGGTGGGACCATAAAGCTATACTTTGTGGTGTCATCACCATGTCTCTTCCTCAATTTATCAGCTGACCTTGGTGTCCCACTGCCTTCCTGTGCTAACTGTCCTGTGTCCTCATAAGGAACGTGTGTGCTCTCCACGCTGACAGGCTTCTGATAAGACCCAAGGTCAATAACCTGGGTGCTGATAACCGCCTCGCTAGAACCATCTCGCTAGAACGGTGGCTTCCTGGTGCATGTCCCCGAAGTTGCTGATCACACTCCCCCCCTTCCCACTCTCCCACCTCAGTCCTCCTGTGCTAACATGCAAACCCTCCTGACCAGCAGCACAAGGGAGGTGACATGGTGGGACCCGGGGCAGGTGGGTTGTGAGCAGAAAGGGGGCTGCTCCTAGAGGGGGCTGTGAATCACACACACACACACACACACACACACACACACACACTTCACCATGGCCCAGCTCCCTCAGCTCTTCAGGCATCTTTGGGCCTATCAATGGGCAGCAGCCTGGCTGGGTGCCAAGGCAGGATAACACAGGAGGGGGCACAGCTTGAGCCCCAGGGACCTTCCCAGCTCTGCTTGGCGCTCTGTGCAATGTGGAAGAGGCTCATTATTTGTGCTGAGTACTTAGTGTTCCCTCTGCCTGTCTCCCAGCCTTTGCACATCTGTACAGATGGCCAGTCCCTTGCCCTCTCTGCGCCTAAATTCCTTCTCATCCTTGGAAGATCCCCTCCAATGGTCCCTCCCAGACAGAACTCCTCATTCTCCTCACTGGGAGCACATGGTCCTCCTTCTGTAGGCCACTTCCCACATGGAGTCCAAGTTCTGTCTGTCTCCCCTGTTGGACTTGAGTTCCTGCCACCTTTTCTTCCTTAGGGCCTGGCATGTTCTGGCATAGAGCTGAGTGAATCGATGATGCTTGCAGGTATATGTGATGGAGAGAAAACAATGGAGAATGGTTGGGTGGATAGCTGGATGGGTAGATAGGAAAGTGGGTGGGTGAGTGGCTGGGTAGATGGATGGATGGGTGGATATGAGAGTGGGTAGTGAATAAGTAGGTAAATGGATGATGAACAGATGGATTCCTGTTTTTAAAAATATGGCTTTTATTGCTTTTTAGGGACAGAGAAATAGAAACATCAATGAGAGAGACATATCTATTGGCTGTCTCCTGCACAGCCCCCACTGGGGATCGAACCCACAACCCTGACCGGGAATTGAAACTATATCTCTTGGTGCACAAGCAGATGCACAACCACTGAGCCACATGAGCTGGGCCAGTGGATTCCAAATAGGGTCAGGAGAG
Source organism: Murina feae (assembly GCA_004026665.1). Lineage (NCBI taxonomy): Eukaryota > Metazoa > Chordata > Mammalia > Chiroptera > Vespertilionidae > Murina > Murina feae. The sequence continues at coordinate 49,143 of PVJC01001987.1, read as the reverse complement.
GGAGGAAGAAGTCACACTGCCAAAGAAGCATGGGCTTCCCTGCTGTCCTCTAGAGCAGCCTCTCTTTTTAAGAGTTCCCTTTCCTCCCATAAGCTGGGACCCCTGCAGGTTACATTCAGAGAATTCTTCTGGGCCCCTCTTCTTCCTTTCGGGGGTCAAGTGAAGCAGGAGTAGCTAAAATGTTCTGAGCCTCCACTTTGTGCCAGCCACTGCGCGAGGAATTTCTACATGTGTGGTCTTCTTTAATGAAAACAGAACCACAGCTTTGTGAAATCGGTTCTATTATCTGTTACAGAGTAGAAGAATTTTAGGGCCGGCTTAATCACCTAGCCACCTAGGCAGCCTGACAGCCTGTGCGCAGTTTCTAGGAAAGAAACTGAGCAACAGGCCCACAAAGAACAAACAGATCGAAATTAAGAATAGTCCTCACCTCTAAGTTACCCAGAAATGAATAACAGGAGGATGAATAGCTTGGCTAAAACTACGCAGTTAGCTCCTGTAACTTGGCTTTGCTTGCTATGGGCACCTGAACACAGGTGCGGTTGTCCCCTTTCAATACTGAACTCGGCAGATGGTCGGGGCCGCTTCTCTCTCGGGCTTCCTGAGTGGAGGAGCGGACACTGGCCAGTCAATAAAGGCTCTCTCAATTCTAATCAGTTCTGAGTTCTGGTCATCTGTCACTCACGCTCCACAACATTATCCCCATTTTACAGCTAAACAAACTGACTCAGAAAAAAATAAGCGAATTGCCCAAGGTCACACTGTTTATGTCTAGGAAGGATGAGATTATATATATATATTTATTTCAGAGAGGAAGGGGGACAGAAAGGAAGATAGAAACATCAGAGAGAATCATGGATCCGCTGCCTCCCTCACGCCCCCTACTGGGGATCAAGTCCGCAACCCGGGCTTGTGCTCTGACAGGGAACCAAACCTCTACCTTCCAGTTCATAGGTCGATGCTCAACCACTGAGCCACGCACTGGGTGCTAGGATGAGATTTAAGCGCAAACCTGCTCAAGCAGCCAGTGCTGGGTGTGCTGGAAGCCAATGACACCGAGGAGACGGCAGGGATGACGGGCAGCAGGCCAGCCCTGGTGGACACGGGCTCGGAGTCCTCGCTGGGCCTCCGTGTGACTGAGACCCCTGGGCCCTCCCTGGCCTCAGTGGCCCTGTGCGGAGGTCATGCCCCTGGAGGTCTTTTCCAGGTGAAAGATACTGACACTGTGGTATGTGAGCAGCTCCAGGCCCTCCCTGCAGGGTTTTCCCTCGCTTTCCCCGACAGCGAGCGAGGAAACCAAAGGGCAGGGCCACCCTGGGGTAATGGTTAACTAGGCCTGACTCGTCTATAAGAAGCCACCCTTGCTGGCCAAGACGCCACAGGATGCAGTGGGTGAAGGTGCTTGGGGGGGTGGCGGGGGCCGCTGCCCTCTTGGGGCTGGGGATGGTCCTGGGCCACTTTGCCATCCCCAAAGGAGCCAACCCACCAGCGCCCAGTACCTCAGCCTCCCAAGACCTGGACCCAGAGATCCTTGAGACCGTCATGGGGCAGCTGGATGCCAGCAGGATCCGGGAGAATCTCAGGTGAGAGGCCTAACTACTAGGCCCTTCTGTCTGCCAGAGGCCCCGCCCTGACCCTGGGCCTGCCCCCCTCTGCCCACCCTGCAGAGAGCTCTCCAGGGAGCCACACCTGGCCTCCAGCCCCCAGGATGAGGCGCTGGTGCAGCTGCTGCTGCAGCGCTGGCAGGACCCAGAGTCAGGTCTGGACTCGGCGAAGGCATCCACCTACGAAGTGCTGCTGTCCTTCCCCAGCCAGGAGCGGCCGAACCGCGTGGCCATTGGTGAGTCCTGCCTCAGTGGCTGAGGGATGCCTGTGGGGTGGGGAGCTGTGGGCCCAGGGCCAATACCTCGGGCACATACCTCGGGCACATACCTCATCCCTTGGTTGCAGGCTCGATGATAAGCTCCTAACACTGTCCCCCTTCCACAGTGGGTCCCACTGGGAACATCCTCTTCTCCTGTCGCCAGAGCGAAGAGAACCTGACTGGGGAGCAGGGGGGGCCTGATGTGGTGCCACCCTATGCTGCCTACGCTCCTCCCGGAACCCCACAGGTGGGCCTAGAATACACCCTCCCACTGCCATGGCCCACTGTCCCAGCTCCCACTCCAGCTTCTCACATCCTGACTCAGGGGCAGTTGAGAAAATGTCTCGACTGGGGCTCAGCTCCCCCAACCCCAGAGTTTACTCAGCTCCACACTCCATTGCTACTTCTATCTCCCATCACTTAGTCACTCAACAAACACTAATGGTTCCTGCTCTAGGCCCGGCCAGATACACGGTACCTGGACACCAGGAAACCAGGTGTGACTAACCTTGGGGAGCTTACAATCAAAACCCTTTATTCTGCTACCTAGCTGTCCCTCGCCTTTCCCACTCCGTCTTCCCTGGGCCTGGGTCTAAGGGTCACCTTCTCTTGGGATTAGGGCCTCCTCGTCTACGCCAACCAGGGCTCAGAAGAAGACTTTAAGGAACTACAGGCTCAGGGCATCCAACTCAATGGCACCATCGCCCTGACCCGCTACGGGGGTGTAGGACGTGGGGCCAAGGTAAGCAGCAGCCCTCAGTGCAGGGCACTGGGTGAGAAGAGGGACCCAGCAGTGGACAGGAGGAAGTGAGGGGAAGGAGCAGTATTGAATGAGGGGCTGAGCTGTATTTGTGTCATACCACTGATGTGCTGTGTGACCTTCGACATCTCCCCTAACCTTTCTGAGCCCTTATTAGGCAACATTTTCAGCCTTGATATTTTAGGAGTCTAAGACCTCCTGCGAAGTAACTCTTTCCAATATTCAACTTAAATATCTCCAGTTGCCTTCCCCACAATTTTAAATTTCAATTTAAAATTTTGACTAAATATTACATGTCTATGGTTTAAAATTTTGAAAAATATATACAGGTGTAGCATGTGCGAGAGTGTTTAATGGATATGGAATTTCAGATTTGCAAGACGAAAAGAGTTCCAGAGATGGATGGTGGTAATAGATGCACAATAATATGAATGTATTTAATACCACTGAGCAGTACACTTTAAAATGGTTAAGGTAGCCCTAGCCGGGTTGGCTCAGTGGATAGGCATCAGCCCTCTAACTGAAGGGTCCTAGGTTTGCTTCTGGCCAAGGGCACATACCCCTATTGCAGGCTTAATCCCTAGCCCTGGTCAGAGTGCCTGCGGGAGGCAACCAATTGATATTGGGGGTGGGGACAGGTATGATGGAATTTCCAGTTTAAGAAAACACTGTATGAAATGAAAAGTTCTCCTGTGAGGCCATCCTCCAAAGAGGCCACCACTCTTTCGGCTTCTGGGATATCTATGCAGAGTTTCTTGTGGAGGAAACACATCAACTGTGGTACACTAATTCTGTCCTTGTTCTGCCTTTTTAAAAGGTACTGTTTTGTTTTTATTGTAGCAATAAAACCGTTTAGCCATCTTTAAATGTACAACGCAATGGTGTTAAAAACATTCACAAAATGGGGCAGTCGCCACCACCACCCACGCCCGGCACTCTGGCTCCATCCCCCATGAAACTGTCCCCGTAAACATCACTCTTCTTTCTCCCTCTCACCCCCGTAAGCACTGGCTTGCCTAGGTCCAAGCAGAACTGCGATAAATGACTTGGTTTAGCATCTTCCTGCTGGTGGGAAGATAGATCTGGCCTGGGTTCCCCAGCCAGAACAATAGGTGTGCAGCCTCCTCACCTTCTCCTGAACATCGCCTCCCCGCCTCCTCCTGCAGGCCGTGAACGCTGCCAAGCACGAGGTGGCTGGGGTGCTGGTGTATACGGACCCCGCAGACATCAATGACGGGCAGAGCTTGCCCAACGAGACCTTCCCGCACTCCTGGCATCTGCCTCCCTCTGGGGTGGAACGAGGCTCCTACTATGAGTATTTTGGGGACCCGCTGACTCCCTACCTTCCAGCCAAAACCTCTTCCTTTCGCCTGGACCCAGCCACTGCCTCCGGATTCCCCCCAATTCCCATCCACCCCATTGGCTTTGAGGATGCCAAAGTCCTTCTCTGGTGAGCTTGTGCCCTGGGGTCTCCTGGCCCTCCTCCAAAGGCCTCCACATTTCTACTCCGACACCCAGATTCGCTCTGAAGGCTCTCCCTCTTCTCCCCAGTAACCTCCAAGGACCCTCAGCCCGGGCTGCCTGGCAGGGAGCACTGGGCTGTGACTACAAGTTGGGGCCGGGCTTCCAGCCTGGCGGTATCTTCGAAGGCAGGTGAGCTGGACCCCTCCTCCCTCAACCTCCTCTCCCCTCCCTAGTTATGCTTCCTTGGCCCTGCGTTTCCCCTCTGCCCACTTCAAGGCCTGGCCTTTCCGCTACTTCTCTCCCAAGCCCTCCCTTGACTCCAAAATATCTGTCTTGTCTTTGGGGAACCAGTGAGACAGCTGTGTGGCCCACAGGTCCTGTGAGGTACCCCTGCTTTATCTCGGACCTCCACTCTCCAGTCGCCCCCTCTCTTGAGCACACCAAGCTCATTCCAAAATCAGGGTCTCTGCACTTGCTGTTCCCTCTGTGGGGAACACCCTTCCCAGCGCTCCTGCCATTCCTGCCGACACTAACTTTCCCGGCCACCAGGGAGCCTCGCACATCTCACACCTCCACTGCAGTTGTTTGCTTCCTCGCAGTCTGGCTCAGGAGAGGGAGGCCCCACGAAGGCTGGGTCCCTGTCCATTACTGCCTAGACCCTAGTGCGGTGTCGGCATCACCAATATCTGATAAGCACTGAGGGAAGGAGGGAGGGAGGGAGGGAGGGAATGAATGAAAAGGAGAACAGGAGTCAGAAGAGCTGGGCTCTAGCCTTACTGACTCTCCTGGTACTTCTGGGCACGTGATCTTGCCCTGTCCTATTCCGCTCTGGGCCTGTTTCTCTTGCTCCGGGGCAGAGGAGCGGAGAATGGGGCGGTGGAGGTGGAGGTGCGGGAGCAGAGCCCACACTGTGCGACCCCTGTACTCCCCAGCCAGGTGAACATGAGTATTCACAACCGCCTGGAGCTGCGGAACTCCTCCAACGTCCTGGGGATGATCCGAGGGGCTGTGGAGCCTGGTGAGCCCCCCAGGAGCAGCCCTGCTCTGAGCCCCCTGACTGCACACCCCCCACCCCAGTGCCGCCTGGCTGACCCACCCTCTTCTCTGGTTTCTGATTCTCCTCCTCCCCCCAGACCGCTATGTGCTCTACGGAAACCACCGGGACAGCTGGGTGCACGGGGCTGTGGACCCCAGCAGTGGCACTGCTGTCCTCCTGGAGCTCTCCCGCGTCCTGGGGACCCTGCTCAAGAAGGGTGAGGCCCCTGCCCTGACCCAGGGACTCTCCCCCGGGAGGTGGCCCCCAAACCCACTCCTTCGCGGCTCTGGACATCCCGTTCCACCTCCCGTCTCATTCTCCAATGCCCACTTGTGCCTGAGGGCCCTGGAGGCAGACCCCCATGGACACCAGCCCTGGCCTCGAGTAGCCAGTGTGGTAAGGGAACGGAAGGGACACTGATTAATTCGTGCAGGAGCGTCTCAGAGCCTGTTGTGCCCCTGGATGCAGGGAGGCCCAGCTGCCGCTGTGAGCAGGCAGTGTCCAGGCTCTGCCTCCGCAAGCTCCAGCCCAGTTGAGGCAGGAATGACAGTCCTTAACTCAGCAGATATATCTCGGTGCCACTACATGTCAGGCCGGTCGTAAGCATCGGAGGTCCCACAGGGAACCCCAGAGCACCTGCATGTAATGACAGTTGTGATGGGCTATAAAGAAACGTATCTGAGGGGCTTCCCAGGCGCAAGCCGGAGGGCAGTTCAGGGAAAGGAGAAGCTTATGGTCCCCAGGGGAAGCCTGTGGGCCAGTGTTTCTAGAATGATGGGTGGAGAAGGGAGTTGGAGTTGGAGGGTCAGGAGGCCTTCTCAAGCGCCTCTTTCGAAGAGGGAGGCAGGGGGTCCGGATAAGGGACCACCTGACGGAAGGAGACTGGTATTGGGGGCAGTGTTGGGGTGCTGGCGGGGTGTCATAGCAGAGGAGGGAGCCTCTGGGAAGACTTGGCTGGAGAGGTTCCAGGACCTACCTCCAACCCTCCCTATTCTCCACGTCCCCAACCTTTCTGAGTCACCCCAGGATCTGGGGCTCCTGCCCTCTAACCTTTATCTCTTCCCCAGGCATCTGGCGCCCTCGCAGATCGGTGGTGTTTGCCAGCTGGGGGGCAGAGGAGTTTGGGCTCATTGGCTCCACAGAATTCACGGAGGTGAGTGAGCCTCCAGGGCAGGCGATGAAGGGGATGCGGGGCCGGGCTGTGCCGGGCTGACGTCGCCCCTCGCCCGCAGGAGTTCTTCAGCAAGCTGCAGGAGCGCGCCGTGGCCTACATCAACGTGGACATCTCGGTGTTTGGTATGGGGGAGACTGGGCTGACGGGAGGGGGGCGGACAAAGGGGTGGGGTCGGGACAGAGCCCCTCTCGGGTCCTCCCGCAGCCAACGCCACCCTGAGGGCGCAGGGGACGCCGCCGGTCCAAAGCGTCATCTTCTCCGCCGCCAAGCAGGTGAAGGGGGTGGGGACGGACGGCCCGGGCGGAAGGTCGGGGGCGGGGCCCCGGGGTGGGACTGAGACGGGGGTCGGGCCTAGTAGGACCCGCAGGACTGTGTGTTGGCTGGAGACTAGGGTGGGCCGGGCAGAGGACCCGTTCATGGTTGGGTCGGGGAGACTAGATTGTCCTCTGGTCAGATCTCCGCACCAGGCCCGGGCAGCCTCAGCATCTACGACAACTGGGTCCGGTATTTCAACCGCAGCAGTCCAGTGCATGGCCTGGTCCCCAGGTGAGCCCGGGGTGGGCCCGGGCCGGGGTGGGCAGGTGGGCAGGCCGGCCCAGCAGCCTCCAGTCCATCCATCTTCCCTCCCGCAGCGTGGGCTCTCTGGGTGCTGGCAGCGACTACGCACCCTTCATTCACTTCCTGGGCATCTCCTCCATGGACATCGCCTACACCTATGACCGGGTGAGCCGCACTGCTGTCTCCCAGCTCCATGCTTTGCTCCACTCGCCAGGCCCCTCCTCTCCAGCCTGAATTGGGCTCCGTCACTCAGTAGCTGTGCTGCCTCGGCCAGCTTCCTTCTCTGAGAGTCTGCTTATGCTCATCTAACTTATCAAATTTAAGACACTATTGGCTGTAAGATGCACTATTATGATATGCACTATTGGGGGGGGGGACTGCACTGCCAATGAGGCGTAGACTAACACTGACTGTAAGCATCTTGATTCCAGAATCTTTAAAATATGAGAAAGTTTATCCCAGAGTAGATTAAACGCATTGGTGCGAGAGTGAAATGAGACGGCGGTGCATAGAATACCCACCTGTGTCTCCAAAAGTAGCCTCTCCTCTTCCTGTTCCTGGGTAGTGAAGCTAGATTTAAATCCTGTCCGACTCCAAAGCTCTTCTTCATGTGAAACAGGAAACTGGTGCCTGAACCAGCTCTGCCACTTATTAGCTGTGTGATATCAGGCAGGTTACTTAACCTCTCTGAGCACCAGTTTCTTCTTCTATAAAGTGGGAATTCTAGGAACTACCTCATGGATGGGGCAATGACTTGAGGGACTGGACTGCCTCTACAAGCTCACTGCAGGCACACCTCCTCCACGTCCCATCTCAAGCCTGTCACCTCTGGACGTTGTTTCTCCAGAGCAAGACCTCTGCCCGGATCTACCCCACCTACCACACGGCTTTCGACACCTTTGGTTACGTGGACAAGTTTGTGGACCCCGGTGAGGATGGGGTCAAGAGCGTCCTGAGGCTGGGGGAGGATGGGCGGAAGACCGAGCCCTGGCCTTGGCGCCCCCTCTGCAGGCTTCAGCAGCCACCAGGCTGTGGCCAGGACGGCGGGGAACGTGCTTCTTCGGCTCAGTGACAGCCTTTTCCTGCCTCTCAACGTCAGTGACTACAGTGAGACCCTCCGAAGCTTCCTGCAGGCTGCCCAGCAGTCCTTTGGGGCCCTGCTGGAGCAGCACAGCATCAGCCTGGGTACGACGGCCCCCTGACCAGAGGCGCAGGGAAACCTGCACTCCCCGGGCTGAGGTGCGAGGTGCTGGCTGTCCCCACAGGGCCTCTGGTGACTGCAGTGGAGGAGTTCGAGAGGGCAGCTGTGACCTTGGACCGACGCCTATCGGAGCTGCAGAAGGGCACTTTGGAGTGAGCGAGGGCAGCAAGCAGGTGTCAGGGAGGGTGGCATCCAGGGCAAGATGCAGGCTGGTGGCTGGGCTGCTGGCTCCGGAATGACCAGCCAGTCCTGCCACCTCCAGCCCCCTGCAGGTACGGACGCTCAATGACCAGCTGATGCTCCTGGAACGGGCCTTCCTGAACCCTCGAGCCTTTCCCGAGGAACGCTACTACAGGTGAGCCTGTCCCACAGCTCTTGGGAGGGGCAGCGGGGTGAGGCTGGGTAATGGGCACCGAAGGAGGAAAATGCTGGCATTTCACTGGCCTTTAAGGGAATCAGGCTCAAAGGAAGGGATGCGAATCAGTCACTCACCCTAGGACTAGAACTTACCTCTGCTACCAGTCAGAGCCGCAGCTTTTAGAGGGGTGGGGAGGGCTTTGGGGCCTGGCTCTGTCCAGGAGCTGAGCCCATTCCAGGCTGAAGCAAGTAACCCTGATGCTGCCTGTCTCTCCTTCTCCTGTTAGCCACGTGCTCTGGGCACCTCGTAGCAGCCTCGTAGCTACATTCCCAGGCCTGGCCAATGCCTATGTCAGGGCCGTCAACACAGACCCAGGATCTGCGGCCTGGGCTGAGGTGCAGAGGCAGGTCAGCATTGTGGTGGCGGCCCTGGAGGGTGCAGCAGCCACCCTGAGGCCCGTGGCTGACCTCTGACCCCAGCCCTCCTTCCTCTGCTCACCACTAGCCCCCCTTTATCTGAACCCTCTCCCACTCCAGCTTTCTTTGCGGGTCCATCTTCCCTGATGCCCAGGGAGGTCATGACTATGGGATCCCTTCCAGCTGCTGGGGCAACAGCTCAGGGCCCTACCAGCTGTGGTCACCTGAGGGGAGTGACAAGCCCTGGATGACTTTCCCTCATCCTGGCTCTTAGTGGAGAGGATAGAGAAAAGGAGGCAGGGATGGTGGGAACGGCTAAACCCTCAGTTGCTCTTGGTGGGTGGGTGAGGACAGTATACATGCCAACCTTAGATGCCAGCTCAGTCCCAGGGCTACTCCTCAGGCACCAGCAGGGAAACCGAGGCCCAGGGTAAACAGAGCCTTGTCCACTCTGGGTTCTTCCACCCTCATAGAGTGCTCAACTCCTTCCTGTCCTTCCCCAAATAAATCCAGCCTGGCTACTGTCCTTACAAAACAAGTTCCTTTTATTGTGTGGGAATGATGAGAAAAGGGGCCTGAGTGCTCAGACCCAGCCCTGGGCTCCGGGAGACTGCACAGACCCTCCTCACTCAAGGGGCTTGGATCTGTCCCCACACACCTCTTCCTCCTCTGCCATGACTACTTCCTCCAGGGAGCGCCCTCCAAGCTTGCTTCCCACCAACACTCTGCAGGTCCCCGCAGGCGGCAGCCCCTCCTCAGTGTAGTAACCCCTCTGGAACACAACTCTGTCCTGTCCAACCAAGGGCAGTCCATGGGCCTGGCACAGGTCCCGTGCCTCCTCCAGCCCATCCAGGGCCAGCAGGTGGACCATGTATCCCAGGGGTAAGGCCTGGCCCTTGGGGGTGCTCAGGGCACGAGCGAGGCAGGCCAGGGCTCTGCGGCGGGCATGGCCCACGTGGCACTGCACGGCGCAGCTCTGCAGGTACGGCAGGGTCCGGAGCAGGCGGAATAGGCGGGCAGCATTGCCTTCCCGGAAGGCTGCGTCCACAGCCAGGGCCGTGCGCAGGGCTGGGCGGGAGCGCAGGGCAGCTGGCAGCTGCAGGACACTGTGAAGGGCCTCCACCGAGCCTGGGAGGGCAGAAAGCTGGGATGAAGACCAGAGGAGTCCTTCCGGGACCAGGACCAGCGCACATCCCATCCGCTTCTGCCTCCCCCACCCACCTGAGCCCCCAGGGGCTCCAGTCCTCCACCAAGCCCATCTCCCCACCTCAGTCCTGCTGCCAGCCCCCCTGGCCACGCCCCTCCCCTAGGCCAAGCTGCACCTTCACCTTTTCCCATCGGCCCTTCCTGAGTCCTATCCGACTGAGGTTGCCCCTTCCAACCTTTTGGATCCTTATAATAAAGTGCAGCAGTGTTCACGGATAAGGGGAAAAGGCCCACATAATTTAACAACTTGCCTGAGGCTTGACCTGTCCTACAGTTCGTATGTGGTAGGACCAGAGCAATCAAATCCAAGTTCTCTGACTTGAAACCCAGTTCTTTCTCCACTGCCCCACCTGCCCCATCGATCAGGGCACCGGCTCGGCTACATCTTCCCCTGTCCCCTTGGCAAGGCCCTTTCTTCGAGGAGATACTGCCCTGCTTCCCTTCCAAAAGAATCAGACACCTGGAACCTCTGGCCACTTTTGTCAGCGGAGGCTTGTGACCCACTAGTGGGCTGTGAAGTCAAAGCATTTTATTACATTTAAATAGGATACTGCTTATTAGAACGCACCGTCCGTCCACAGAAAGGATCTAACCGTCTTGGTTGGCGGATTTTGCGCTCTGACTTGACACACACTTAAGGAGGCAGGGACGGGGAGGGGGCTAAGGGGGAGGTGTTCAAGCGTCTCCTTCCTTCCCGGCATCCACTGTCCACATACAGGGAACCCCACCTCCGCGTACTGTCCCGCCGCGGGGGCCCCGACTCACCCAGGTTGTAGAGCAGGAAGAGGCCCTGGAAGGCGGCCTGGCGGGGGTGCGGCCCCGCGCCCCGCGCGTAGCAGCGCCGCAGCGAGCCGAAGCCCTCCTGCACCTGGCCCTGCAGCAGCACCGCGTCCACCAGCCCGCACGCGGCACCGGGCCGGAGCCGCGCCACCACGGCCAGCAGCACGGCCAGCGCCGCCTCCAGCACCACGGCGGCCTCGGCGTCGCCCGCGCTCTGCAGGGCCAGGTCCAGACGCACGGCGCGCAGCCGGTCCACCACGAAGCCGGCCACCTCGGCGTGGGATGCGTCGGTGCGTCCCGCCACCGCACTGGCCAAATAGCGCACGGTGGCCAGCAGCACGGCCGGCGGCCGGAGCTGGCTCGGCTGCGGCCCGGCCTTGCCGGCGGCCGGCCGGCTGTACTCCTTCACGGCGCGCTGCGGGTCAGCGCGGGGCCAGCTCCCGCAGCGCCCCGGCGCCACCTCGAAGCGATGCAGGCGGCCCTCCTTTTCGCGTCGGACGCGCTCGGAGGCCGGGCACATGTCCGGGCATGTGCCCACAGGCAGCTCGCAGCCGGACATGGTGGGCTGGGGAGAGAGGAGGGGCGCTCAGCATCCCGAGCACAGCGGCGGCCCCTCGCCCCATTCTGCAGGAAGTGGGGGCGCGCCGAGACCGACGGAGGAGGATCGGAGGAGGCTGGGCGGGGCACAAACGTCCCGCCGGCGTCGGCAACCGCCCGCCTCTCACCGAGTCAGTTGCTTCCGACAAAGCTCGGAGCAGGTCTCCCGAGATGCCCTGCGTTGTAGTTCAGCGCCGCACGCTCAGGACCGCAAACGCCCCCATAATGCGCCGCGCACAGCCCGGGCCACTCCCATGATGCACCGGCTTGTAGTCCCTCCCACAGCCAATCGCTTTGCAGCGGGGCGGGCAGGAGCAGGATCCTGCGCACGTAAGGGCCCTTGTTCGGCTGTGCGGACCAATTTCTGCAAAATGGTAACCCGCTTGGGCTCCTCTCCATCATCCATCCCCGTCCACCAATAAACTGGCCCAGTCAGCCTTACGGTCATGCTCCCGTTTCCCTGGAGACCATTCTCCATTTTATAGATCCAGGGTCAGCTCATTTTCTGCAAAGGGCCAGAGAGTAAATGTTTTGGGACTTCCAGTGGCAACTACACACCTCTGCTACTAGTCAACCCTTCTGGAGTAGTGAGAAAGCAGCCATGGGCAGTACTAAATGAATGAGCCCCGCCCTGACTGGTTTGGTTCAGTGGCTAGAGCATCAGCCTGCGGACTGAAAGGTCCCAGGTTTGATTCCGGTCAAGGGCATGTACCTTGGTTGCGGGCACATCCCCAGTAGGAGGTGTGCAGGAGGCAGCTGATCAATGTTTCTAACTCTATTCCTCTCTGTAAAAATATCAATAAAAAATATTTTTAAATGAATGAGCCTGGTTGTAGTCCAATAAAATTGTATTTTTAGATACTTAAACTTCATTTTCACCTGTCACAGAACATTATTCTTTTGATTTTTTTCAACTATTAAAAAATGTAAAAACCATTCTAGCTTACAGGCCTTACCAAAAAAAAAAAAAAAAAAAAAAAAAAAAAAGGTGGTGGGCCACATTTGGCTGCAAGCCACAGTTTGCAGACCCCAGTTCTAAAAGGGTAAACAGAAAGTTTAGAGCTACTGCCCACACATCAAGATAGGCAGGATCAGAAGTGTGAGACCCTGATTCCGGGCTGCGCGGGTGTGGTCAGGGAACTGAGAAGTCACTGTTTTCCTCATTCTTGGTCCAGTTACATACAGAAATGATCTCTCGAGTTACAAGATCAGGAGTTAGGGCAGGTTCCAGGGAGAGGAGGAGGGGGTGGCTGGCAGTGCTAGAGTCCTGGGGAAGGGTCCCTTCCTGCTCAGGGTGGGACGTTGGACAGGTGCCGGTGCAGGATTTCCTCTGCCCGCTTCAGGTACTCGGCTGCCTTCTTCTTCACTCCTTCCCGCCTGGCAGGCGATGGGTCACCTGTGGAGAGACAATGGCTCAACTGAGATACTGGATTCAGAAACCCTGTCTCGACCCTTAGAGTTCACAAAGCATGTGTCTTTCCCTTTCCCTGGGGATCAGATGTATCTGCCCATTTTATCAAGAAAACTGAGGCCATATGAGGTAGAGAAACTGCCCAAGGCTTTACAGCTGGCCAGTAAGCAGTTCTCATCCTTGACTTGCTTGTTCTTCACTTTCCCTTCCCTTCACTACACCATCTGGGACCCCAGGCCTGACCCTCATCTCTCCGGCCATACTCACCAGGAACCCCCTCAAGCAGGATGTGCACGCCGTCCCGATAGCCCTGCAGAGCCGCAGGGTAGGCGCCCGCCTTCTCATCCCGCAGGGCCTGGGTGATGAGCTCAGTGGCTTGGCTCAGATAGGCAGGGCTGGGCCCTGCTTCCTTGTCCTCTTCCTCCTCTTGTCCTCCAGACTCCCAGGCTTCCTGGTCCAGCCTCTCAGACTCTGCCTCCACTGCTGTCAGCTCACCTATGTGGGTGGGACTGAGGCCTGCACCTTCTGCAATCAGATATGGAGGACTCAGACTGTACTGGCCGTCCCTTTCCCAGGGCCTGCTGCCCACCCTCAGATTGCTCTTCCCATCAGGGGACCAACCTGTCCCAGGTGGGGAGAAGCAGAGCCTGAGCAATCCCGAAGCCACTGTGCATGGAAAAGTAGCCATGATCGATTTGGCTGGTGGAGTCCATATGCTTTTGTAAAAGAGCCCAGCTTCCTAGTTCTTTCTTTAAAGTACACATTAACGGTCATTTGCAAGCTCTGGGTCACTAGTCTTACTTTCCTCCTGACTACAGTTGATCTATCAATCCAAGAATTCCCTCAGTTTAACTGAAGGGTGCTAGATCAACTACACCAGGCCAAGAGTAGAAATACGCCAAGCTTGGAATCTTAGGGCTTTTTTTATAAAAAAAAACACAAGATATTTTTATTGATTTCAAAGAGGAAGGGAGAGGGAGAGAGAGACAGAAACATCAATGATGAGAGAAAAACCATTATCAGCTGCCTCCTTCATGGCCCCTACTGGGGATCAAGTCCGCAATCTGGGCATGTGCCCTGATAAGGAATCGAACTTTGACCTCCTGGTTCACAGGTCGATGATCAACCACTGAACCATGCTGGTTGGGCTTAGGGCTCTTGTTGAGGCCCCACATGCGAAGACACTGGGTAGTAGGTATCCTCACATTCCAGAGAGAGGGCTCATATATCCCCCGGACTTGCAAAGAGGTGGTTGAACGTCCCCTTCGTAGCTTATACAAAAGAGGACTAGAATCTGGTGCATCTGTGATGAAAAGGCCTTTGAAGGCAAGATGCAGGAGCAAGAAGCACCACGGCACAGCGCTGGCTCAGAGAGGAAAGTGTGGGTATCTCCAGTGACCCCATGAGCAGCCACTCCCACACAGCAGCCATCCCACCTCCTAGCTGTGCCTGCAGCCCTTCCCGAGTCGCTGATGGAGAGAAGGCAGAAGAGTTCTTGAGGTGCCCTAATACTTGAGCTCAGGAGTTTGGTGTGAGATAAGAGAATCTCTTGTCTGGAGATTCTGATGCTGACAGGCTTGCTGGGATGCCCACAAGAGTAGGGCGAGAAGATGAGGCAGCATCTGAGCAAACCGCAGTTCCTGGCTATGGAGGTCAGGGTTTGTGAGTTCTCCCACAGGCTGAGGGGATGTCTCACGGGAGCCACCTTGGAGGAATCTTAATAGGGCTCCTGTCTAGGTGTCTGGCCACCAATCAGCCCAGGCTGGGGCAAGGCAGAGTATCTGGACACCTGCCTCTCAGAGCCGGCACATCAGTCCCAGTGACTTGTCCTCCAATTCCTTCCTCCTTCCCAACCCTGGAGGGGCCAGAGCAGGAAGGGGAGGGAGCAAATGGTCATCATGGGCCTGGTCACCAGGACCAGGGGCCAGCCCCCCCAGTCAGGACTGAGCAGGGTCCAGGGGGTGAGGGTGAAAACCGGATGAGAAACCGAGGTCCCGGTTTGGACCACACCTGAGGGTGAGAGTTCAAATGTCTGAAACTGATCCGAAAATTAAGGATCAACCAGGAGGTCACAAAGAAAGAACAAGAGAAGCCACTAAAATGGCTTAGAGGCTGTTGAGGAATGCAAACGAAACGGATTCATGACGATCCCTAAGGGAGACCAGCCACTGCCACACAGCAGCTGCAGGAGCAGCATAAACTCAGAGAATTCGCCACGGAGAGACCCAGGGTGTCCGAGCCCAGGACTGTTAGGGCCTCCGATCTCAGTGCCAGGAGCTCAGGACCTGGACCTCCATGGTGCCCCCACAGGCCTCCCCCCGCTGCTCCCTGAGCCCAGGCCTCACCCGCCTTGACCAATAGGCCTCTCCTAACTTCAGTGTCTACAGCCAGCCCTTGAGCCAGCCCCTTCCTTGCAGAGCTTCTGCAGGGAGAAGATCCGCCCTGGGAAGTGGCTTATTTCATTCCTCCATGGTTGCTCACTGCACAAGGGCATCCAGCTTGCCACGCCTGGCACAGGGCTATGGGACCTGCTTCTAAATCTCCTGGAGGCTGCCATCTGCCCACAGAGGGCACCTTTCTCAGAGTCACACAGGCACCACAGCCTACCTGGTGGCACTGCCTGCCGCCCTTCCTCTGAGCACCTTCGGCCCAGCCCTCCCTCTGATTGTCCCAGCTGTTACCTTCCTTGGAGAAGGGGTCGAAGAGGGCAAGCTCAGCCTCAGTGAGGGGGCCTCGGGCAGGGGAACCAGACGCCTCCTCGGTGCTCCCGCAGTTAAAGAGGAGATCCAGGGCCTCCTGGGCAGGGCTGGATGGCAGGGGGTCCGCTGAGGAATAGATCATGGGGGACGTTTATGTTTGCCCATACTCCTTCACAGGTTTCAAAAGGGAGCTATCTCACGGAATCCTAGCAGCAACCCTGAGTACAGACAAGCCCATTCGTAGGGTCTGTGCCCATTTCACAGAGTAAGAAACTATAGCCTAGGTGCCCTGTGCAGAGCTTCCGGCAGGTTAGTGGTAGAAGAGCTGGAACACACCCCAGGCTTTTCACTAAGATCACTGAGGAGGGAGTGGACCCCCGCCCCACTCTGGGCCCGCCAGCCTTGGCTCCCTCCCCCACCCCTAAGTACCTGGCACCTCCGACTCCTCAAGGCCCCTCTTCTCTGTGGGGAGTGGCTGGGGTAACCAGGACTCATCAGGTGGTGGTTGGAGCTCCTCAGGGGGCGGTGTGGGGATCAGAGGGGGTGGCAGGGTGTGCAGGTCCCTGGACACCTGGGAGGGCCGTGTCACCTCCCCACCCTGCAGGAGAGAGGCCAGCGGGGAGGAGTCACAGGGTGCAGCCCGGTGAGCAGGAAGGGTGCCCAGGTGCTGGGGCGGGGGACGAGCAGGCACACGTACCCGGAAGAACTCCTTGAGTTGGGGGCTGTTGTTGAGCGCGGGGATATGCACAGTGAAGCGAAGCAAGTCCTCGGCCCCTTTTCGCCGCTCCTCAATCACAGAGGCTTCGAACCTGCCTGCAGCCCCCAAGAGAAGGACCAGGAAGAGAGGCAGTGACTCACGGGCCCTGTGGCCCCCAGGCCACTTCCGGTTCTACCTGAGGGGGGTCTGAACAGCCCACCAGAGCTCCCCATTCTCCCAGCAATATCCCTGACTCCTCCAGGTGGAGGGCACTTGAAAGAAGGGACTGATCTCGCTGTTCATGCATTTACCAGATGTGTACTGAACACCTACCATGTGCCAGGTTCATAAGGTGGATGAGAGAGAAGCAAGCTCTCTCTGCTCCCACAGATATCACATCCTAAACAGGGAGAGGCAAGCAACCAACAAGAAGCAAAATAATTTCAGATGGCTTTGATGTAATGAGGCGTAAAGGAAGGCTCAGAGAGGGGAAGAGACTTGCCCAAGGTCACACAGCAAGTAGCCCCCTTTTATTACGGTTTCACTGCTCTGTTCTAGGTAGCGGTCTAACTCTAGCCTAGATACCATGCTGCCCTGCTGCTCTCCCACTGCCTGACACAGCCTGCCAGCAGAGCCTGCTGCAGAGACATCTCACGCGGTTCTAGAGAACCAAGTGCAGATCAGCCCCGTTCAACAGAAACACGCCACTTACAATTTTCTAGTAGCCAAATTTAAAAAACGTAAGAAGAGCCCTCGCCAGTTTGGCTCAGTGGCTAGAGCGTCCACCTGTGGACTGAGGGATCCCAGGTTCTATTCCGGGCGGGAGCGCATGCCCCGGTTGTGGACTCACTTCCCAGTACGGGGAGTGCAGGAGGCAGTCAATTAATGATTCTCTCTCATCATTGATGTTTCTATCTCTCTCTCCCTCTCCCTTCCTCTCTGAAACCAATAAAAAAATATACTTTTAAAATGCAAAAAGAACAGATTGTCCTATTTTCTATTCAGCTCAGTATATTCAAATCATCCTCACGTGAACATGTACTCAATACGTAAACTGTTGTGATAGTTTACATTCCCGTCTGTGCATGTACCCAAACAGCCCATCATATCGCTAGCGCTGCCCAGCCACGTGTGGCTCATGGCTACTGTTTTCGGACAGGGCAGGTCTCCTGGAAACCCGGGTTTGTGGGTAGGAATTCTGGTTCTGTCACGTACAGACCCAGCCCTTCGTTTCCCTGAGCCTCAGTTGCCTCATCTTGAAGAAGGTGCTAATGAGGACAGGAATGTTAAAGCCTCTGATACAATCAGGGCGAAGCTCCTCTGAGCCTCCAAGTCTCCACCTGTACCAGGAGGCCAGCTCCGAGGCTCTCAGCCTCTGGAATGTCTTCTCCGCAGAGAGTGTCAGGCCCTGTCGCTCCAGCCCCACCAGCAGAGATCCCCTGTGCCCAACGCTTCCCCATCCTCGGCCTGAATGCCTAGAGCCACTCACCAAACACCTGGGCCCTCGGGAAGGCAGGGAACTCCTCCAGGCGGCGGAAGAGGTTGCGGTGCGTGAAGGCCAGGTCTCCGTGCAGCTTGCGGAAGTCACTGTACCGCTTCCAGACCACCACCTACGAGGAACAGGGACGTGGCAGGGCCAGCAGCGCGGGAGGAGGCCGTCCCCACCCCCTGCCTGGCCCAGGGTCAAGGCGGGGCTGGTCTCCGCAGAGAGTCACCAGCTGCTGCTTCTTTGCTGTTTGCAGATCTGGAATGGGGGGAACGGGGGAATGGGTCCCCTTCTTCCCAGGAGCCTCACCTCTTTGACATCCTCTGGGTCTCTCTTGGAGATGAACTGAGGAAGAAAGGCAAGAACCAGGTGAGACCAGAGACTGACATCTGTCATCCCATCACCCTGTCAAATCCTAGGATGCCCCAGGTACCTCCCAGCTCCCCTCAAAGGGGCAGTGGCTTTCAGGCTTTGAGTGGAGCCTGGGGCAGTTTTCTATCAAGCACCTCGGTTTCTTCATCTGTCAAAGGAGAAGATCTCTGAAGGCCGCTCCAGCCTCCTGCATCCTCAGCCCAACTTTTATGTCAGTTCCTTCAAAGGGCCAAGTCCCTGCAGCTCCTTCTGAGACCAGAGAACCCCAGCTTCTCTAAAAAGCGAGGTTCTGTCCCAGGAGCCACTCCTTCCCAAAGGAGGAGCCTCTGTGGATGGACACTCCTGGACGAAGAAAAACCATCACTGGGGTTGTGACCCCTGGCCGAGCAGGCAGGCCTCAGGTAGTAGGAAGACTCCGATTCACTGTTTTGTTCATAATAATTGGGAAATAACATCCTAGAGCTTGGAGTACTTGAGAGTTTTCAAAGTAAAATAAACTTGTTTTAAAAACCATTGAGGAATATGGACCTAACGAAGGACTTATATCCGGAATATAGAGAACTACAAAAAGATAAGACAAACAACCCAACTTTAAAAATTGGGCAGAATAGGCAGAATACTTGAATGGACACGTCCCTCAGAAAAAGGACATATGAGTGGCCCATAAGATTATGTTGTGATGTGTTTTTTTGTTAATCCTTACCCGAGGATATTTTTCCCATTGATTTTTAGAGAGAGAGGAAGGGACGAAGGGAAGAGAGAAAGAGAGAGAGAGAGAAACATTGATGTGAGAGAGACATATCAATTGGTTGCCTTCCGCACATGCCCTGACTGGGTCCTGGGACTGACCTGCAATCCAGGTCCATTCAGGGAATCAAACCTGAGACCCTTTGGTGAGTGGGCTGACACTCTACCACTGGGCCACACCGGCCAGGGTGCCAATAAGATTATGAAAAAACACTGAACATCATTTCACATCAGATAAATGCAAATTAATACTCCGATAAGATATTCCACACCCACCAAGAATGGTTAAAGTTAAAGATGCTGATGATATCAAGTGCTGGCAAGAATGGGAGTATAATCACTTTATTATTTTTTTAAATTTTCATTTATTGATTTTAGAGAGACAGGAAAGAGAAACATCAATTTGTTGTCCCACTTATTTATGTATTCAATGGTTGCTTCTTTTTAAAAAAAAATAATGTGTGTGTGTGTGTTTAATTAATTTCAGAAGGGAGAGGGAGAGATCCATGATGAAAATCATGGATGGGCTGCCTCCTGCACGCTCCCTACTGGGGATCAAGTCCACCATCAGGGCATGTGCCCTGACGAGGAATCGAACCCTGACCTCCTGGTTCATGGGTCGAGGCTCAATCACTGAGCCATACCAGCTGGGTGAACTATATGAATTTTTAAAGTGATAGACAAGTTTGGTTGTTTTTTAAAATAATTTTTTAAAAATAAATTCTTTAGCCCTGACCGGTTTTGCTCAGTGGATAGAGCGTCGGCCTGCGGACTGAAGGGTCCCAGGTTCGATTCTGGTCAAAGGCATGTACCTTGGTTGCGGGCACATCCCCAGTAGGAGGTGTGCAGGAGGCAGCTGATCCATGTTTCTAACTCTCTATCCCTCTCCCTTCCTCTCTGTAAAAAATCAATAAAATATATTTAAAAAAAGAAACCATCAGGAATACAGACACTCTAGGACAGAATCCTCTATTGTTCCCAGAATAAAGAAGCTCTTAAAGAAAATAATGAATAAACTCTTTAGAGGTTCTTTTATGTAAATATCCAACAAACCAGAATAAAGAAGCTCTTAAAAAAATAATGAATAAACTCTTTAGAGGTTCTTTTATGTAAATATCCAACAAACCAAAAAAACAAAACTTACTTTGAGAGACTCAAGCACCAATATTTGGGTTGAGCTAGAGCTTTCATGGTAATTTAAAGAAATGCACAGCCTGATGCCCAGACTCCACACTTCGGGGGTGGGCCCCGCAACTCTCGGGCCCCGGAACTGCAGTCCACGCCCCTTTAAGAGGACAGCGGCCTCGCAAGGCCCCGCCCCCTGGCGGCGACAGAGGCCCCTGAAGACGCGCACCCACACCTCCGCTTAAAGGGGCACCTATTTCTGTCCGCCAAAAAGGAGCTGCCGGCCGCCACCTGCCTTAAGGTCAGACGCGGCCCCGCTCTGGTTCCAAGGGTAAGGCGCCCGCTGCCCCGCCTCACCTGCGCGGTCACTTTATACTCGGTGTAGCCCTTGGGGTGCGTCCGGGGGTCGGAGACCGTGTAGTGCCGCAGGAAGTCGTCCTTAGCGCGGCGGGACATGGCCGCCCAGCCGGGGCCGAGCCGCCCGCCGCCCCGCCCCGCCCCTCCGGTCAGCCGCTGCCAGCCGCAGCCTCTCGCGGGCTTGCGCCCAGCATCCTCCCGCCCAGGGAGCTGGTCGCAAGTGACGGCGCAGTTCTCGGCCGGGCACGCGGCCAAGGGAGCGTCTGCAAAGGTCTCGGCAGCTGGAAAAGCGTGAACGGGGTGATCTGAGGATGAGGATGGGGAGGTCGGGCCACTCCTCCCTGCCAGGCGATCAAGCCCGCCCCATCCAAGACTGACCCCTCAGCACACGTCTCCGCACGGCTTCTCCGCTGCTTCCCAAGCCCCTTCCATCCATTCACCCAATTTTAATTTTAATTTTAAATATATTTTATTGATTTTTTTACAGAGAGGAAGGGAGAGGTAGAAACATCAATGAGAAAAACATCCATCAGCTGCCTCCTGCACACCTCCTACTGGGGATGTGCCCGCAGCCAAGGTACATGCCCTTGACCGGAATTGAACCTGGGACCCTTCAGTCCGCAGGCCAACACTCTGTCCACTGAGCCAAACTGGTTAGGGCCACCCAATTTTTATTGTGTCCAATGTGAGCCGGACATAGCTACATTATTTTCCTGTCTCCCTCCCTAGGGTTCCCCAGTTCATGATTTCTGGCAGGATGTGGGGAGCAAAAAGAACTATGAAGTTCTTTTGGTGTCAAGGGTTCTGAAGTTACACTTCTTACTAGTTGTACGACTTTCCCATAACGACTCGAGCCTCAGTTTCTCATCTGTGAAATGGGGATATTGATAATAGACACTGTGGATGTTTCTTTTCCCCCTTCCTATTAGTATCATTTTGGAGGTAGTTCTGTAGTATGTGTGGCCCTTCAGTCTCCTCCCCCAGAATCTAAAGGTGTCACCTCCTTTTCTTGCCCCAGGTCCCAGGTGGGGGTGAGGGATCTCTCCTGCGACCTTGAATCTCGAGTGAAGGACAGAGGCTGCAGTGCCTGGCGAGGAGACCGATGTGTCTTTGGAGTACAGTGTTGGCCGTGGATTGGCTGCCCAGCCTCTGAAGCCGTCTGTTTTCCAAGCCTGGACATCCAGTCTCCATCGGGATGCTGTGAGTCCCCATATCCTTCCAAGAGGCCATCACGGACCCTGACTGTGGGTGAGGCACTTAAGTGTTCATGACCACTCTTGTTACGAGAACTCAGATGTGTGGACACTGTTTCTAGAAAGAAACACCCAGCAAAATCCCAAATCAGACTCTTGGAAACTCAGAAATGAAGTAGTTCATCTAGGAGGTGTTGGGGAGTTGGCTGGGATGGGGTTCCTCTAAAGACCCCTTTAGACATGGCTGCTGCTCTCCAGGTCTTTCCGGGCAGGGCTGTGTCTCCAAGTCTCCTTCTCACCCATCATTACCTCCCTTCCCAACCCAGTAGCTCCCAATGACCCCCTTTCTGCTTGCTTTCTTCCCGCACCCTCCAAAGCCTTTCCTGTCTAGGTCAGTGTAGTCTCTGGCCTTCTCCAGATCACCAGACTCCACCAGTTCTGTTATTAGGAGAAGCAAACAGAAGAGCTTTTGAAGAAGGTAGGGAGAGGGAAGAGCCTGCTCCCCACATTCATTCGCCTTCGCTTGACCATGTGATGCAGACTTTCGGCCACAGCTCAAACTCCCCGTCCATAGGCCTTTGTGATGAGTACAATAGCCTTGTTATTTTCCTGACATGCATAATTCACACTCTAAATCAAGGATGCTGCTGACTCAGGGCCCCCAGGAGGACTTGAACACAGTGACTCATCCAGATCAGTGGATGGCCGAGTTCACGTTGCTTGGGTCTGTTTGAGCTCCCATATAATGATAACTGGAGGCTGGTGCGCAAAAATTATTTGTGCACTCAGGGGTGGGGGGTGGGGGGGGTCCCTCAGCCCAGCCTGTGCCCTCTCGAAGTCTGGGACCCCTCGGGGGATGTCCACCTGCTGGCTTAGGCCTGCTTCCCAGGGGATTGGGCCTAAACTGGCAGTCAGACACCCCTCTGGCAGCCCGGGAGCCCTCGGGGGATGTCCACTTGCCAGCAGGGAGCAGGCCTAAGCTGCAGTCAGACATCCTTAGCGCTGCTGAGGAGGTGGGAGAGGCTCCCACTACCACCACCACTATACTGACAGCCATTAGCCTGGCTTGTGGTTGAGCAGAGCTCCCCCTTGTGGGAGCGCACTGACCACCAGGGGGCAGCTCCTGCATTGAGCGTCTGCCCGCTGGTGGTCAGTGTGTGTCATAGTGACCAGTCATTCCCAGTTGTTCTGCTGTTAGGGTCAATTTGCATATTACCCTTTTATTATATAGGATTATAGCTAGTTTTATACAGTGCTTATGACACGAGACACCCACCCATCTGGTCCTCGTCACAACCCTAGGAGGTCAGTGCCATTATCTTTCTGTAGATGGGGAAACTGAGGCCCAGCTAGGTTAGGTGATTTGCTCAGCATCTTCCAGGGAGTAGCACAGCTGAGGTTTGGCCCCGGAACCTGGCTATGTTCTCAGCAGATTTGGGAGTGTGATGTCCATGGTTCTGTCTTGCACAGAGGAGAGGGAAGCGGTCGTAATGTTCCACCCTGAAGGACAGTTGCTGTTCTAAGGGTATCCACCCAACTCCCACCTCCCTGCTTTCACCCTAACAGTGCCCAGATTTTGCACAAGTTTCTGCTCCTCCAGGATGGGGTCCTAGAGCTAATTCAGGAGTAAATCCAGTGTCTTTTCCTCCTTTTTCTTGGCAGAACTACCAGTCTCTCAGACCTTCTCCCTACAGTTTGAATTTTGAGCAGAGACAATCACTGAAAACAGTTACAGGGCTAAGTGTGCTGGGTCCGTCTCAGCTCCCCCACTTCCTCGCTGGGTGGCTTTGAGCAAATCATGTCGCCTCCTGGAGGCGCGTTCCCACACACTGTCAATGGAATACTAAGAGTCTGACAGTACAGGCAGGTCTTCGGACAGAAGCCTGCAAGGTAAGCACAGCACAGGTCCTCGTGGAATATCCATCTGCCCTGCCATCCTGGGGCGCCCTTGTTCCCACCCTCTCTCAGATAAGCCCCTGCTTCAGAGGGTGCCCCAGAGCCTTCAGGAAGGCCCCTTCCAGGCTCTGCTCTTGGTTGGCTCCTCCTGCTGTGTCCTCACCACTCCGTTTCCCAAGAGCCCTTGCTCTGTATTCCTGTCATGTGATGTCCTCCGCTTGAACCTGTGCCGCCTGCAGGCTGTCCACTGCATGTGGGTTCCTGGCTGCCGCAGGGAGTTGGGAGTTGAAATTTAGCCCATGTGACATTCAAGAAGCTGTGAGTCCTGATGTCCGGGTGTATGTGGACCCTTTTTCTAATCCATACCTCTGAGGGTAGCAGTCGCTCTGTTAAACTGTCCTCCTCTCTCCTCTATCCAGAAAATGCCTATTCATCTTTTACTCCCAGCTTTAATGTCACCTCCTCTGGGCAGCCTGCCTGGACTCTTCCCGATGGCAGCCCGGTCCTGTGCTTCTTACTCTGCACATCCCTCAGACACAGCATCAGCTAACCCTCTGATGGAGATGATCTGTCCCCTTGTCCCCCGCTGACTGTGGGCCCCAGGTGGTCTCTAAAGCTGTTGAATTAGCAAACGACTCAGCCAGGAATAAGGACAAGGGACAGTTTATTCTCACAGCTGAGCAAGGAAGAGGCCCATAGTTTCGGTAGCAGCAGAGGCAGCCCCCTCCCAGCCTCAGCCCTTGCCTCTTGGAATGGCAGCTGCAGGTGGGCCAGGTCATGAGCCAGGGTGACAGCCGGGGCAGCAGCCCACCCGCCATGGGATCTGGGCTGGCCATGGAGCAGCAGGTTACAGAGGGGGCGTGGAGTGTTAGTGGCTGGCTGGTTCCCATCCTCCCACGGGTGGTGCTTGGTGAGGGTCTGGGGTAGGAGGGGCCCGGACGGCGAGGTGGGCATCTAGAGCGGCTCAGTCCGCTGTGAAGATGCGGCTGGAAATGTCGTCTAGGAGCCAGTCGATGCCGGGCAGCAGGTTGTCCCCTGTGACGGCGCTGCAGCCCTGGATGCACCAGTGGTGGCTTCGGATGGAGTCCAGCTCCAGGGCCTGAAAGGGAGGGAAGTGCTGGTGGGACCCTGGGAGCTCCCAGGCCGCCCGCAGCTCCTCCGCTCCCCTGGCCCAGGGGAAACTGATGCCGTCTCCAGGTCCTGCCCTGGGAAGCTCCCTTGTGGCTCTCTGCACGTTGTCAGGCCAGCACTACCCCTTAGGAAGCAAATCGCAACACAGGCGTCCAGGCGTCTGTTAGGGTCCAGGCCTTGTGCTGTGGGCCCCACACATCCTCTCATCCACTCCTCCAAGGCCACACTAGCCAGTGCCTGTGCTGGCCACTGACCAAGGAGGAAACCACAGCTGACAGGTTAAGCAACCCGTCTAAGGTCAAACAGCGAGTAAGTGGCAGAACCAAGGTTCTAGCCCCACTCTTTCTCATTCTGGGGCTGAAGCTCCAGAGTAAAGGTTAGGACTGTGGGGTCAGATAGGCCTGCATTTAAACTCTGGCTTGTTGGCTGTGTGGCCCTGGGCGAGCTACCGGACCCCGCTAAGCCGGCTTCATCATCTGCAGAATGATAACAGCTCCTACTTCATGAGGTGGTTGTGGGAACTGCACGGTGGAACCAGGCAAAGAGCCCAGCACACAGAAGGCACGCACTCACGACTCGGCTGCTTTATCCTGTGGAATGACCTGTTTGCAGGCGGCTCCCCTGCAGCCTGTGAGGCCACTACTCTTACGGATCACGGAATCTCCCGGGTCCCGAGAGGTCCTGCCACACAGCGGGGCTCACATGCTTTTAAAATAAATTAACAGCCCTCGCCAGTTTGGCTCAGTGGATAGAGCATTGGCTTGCGGACTCAAGGGTCCCGGGTTCAATTCTGGTCAAGGGCATATGCCCGGGTTGCGAGCGTGGTCCCCAGTAGAGGGTGTGCAGAAGGCAACCGATCAATGATTCCCTCTCATCATTGATATTTCTCTCTCTCTTCCTCTCCTTTCCTCTCTGAAATCAATAAAAATGTATTTAAAAAAATAAATAAATAAAATAAATTAACAAACAAACACATGCCTCTTTCCCTCCATGGGCCTGAACTCACCTCACGAATGGCGTTAGAAGATAGTGCTCCAGGCAGGTCCTGCTTGTTAGCAAAGATGAGGAGGGTGGCTCCAGCCAGGCGCTGGGGGAGACAGACAGAGGGACGGGGCTCAGAGAGCATTCAGCTCCTCATCTAACTGCCCACAGCCTCTGGAGTCGGAAGCCAACCTGGAACACCAGGGCCGTGCACCATGGGAGTGGGGCAGGCAGTGTGGACACTGCCTTTGAGGCTGAGCGCTCATGGGGTGATGGAGCCCTGGGCACCTTTTCCCTCCATGCCTCAGTCTCCTCTTCCATAAATGGGCAGGGGCCACATGATGGACCACATGATGCAGGAGCCCACTGTGGTCTAGAATGCTCCTCCTGATGAACTGACGCGTAAAAAAAGGCCCAGGGTCTGCTGGGAAGGGCCTTTCCGTCCTGCACGTCCACTGCCCCACTGCCCTGCCAGGCCGCTCTGCCGCCACCTCCAGTTACTCCTGACATGTGGTCAGTCCTGGGATTGCTGCACGTGGATGGATCTAGCTCGGGCTGGGCACTGGATCTCACTGGACCTGCTCGACACCCCTGGGAGGCAGCTACTGTTATGCCAGGTGACCATGTGTCCCCAAGTGCCCAGGACAGCCCCGTTCATGCCTGCTGTCCCCTCAGCATTAGTAGCTCCCTTTCACTCTCAAAAGTGTCCCTGTTTTCATCTAAATAGAGTGCAGTTAACTAGATCCAATCCTGGAACAGAAAAAGGGCATCAGTGGGAAAACAGGTGAAATCCGAATAAAAGGTGTGGTTCTTGGAGTAATTTCCCAGTTTGGACACACAGCGAGTATGTAAGGCATCAACACGGGGAAGCAGGATAGTCTCCTTCATTATCTTTGCAATTTTTCTGCAAATCCAAAATTTTCCTTTTTAGAAAGTGTTTTGGCCCAGACAAATTATAAGATCACTCCAATTATAATGCCCACCTTAGAGATGAGGAAGTGAAGGTTCAGAGAGGTTAAGGGCCTTGCCTGAGGTCACACAGTGAAGGGGCTAACTCCTGAGCCAGGCTCCACTGCTTTCCAAAGCTTCACACACTGGCCTGCAGTCATCCTCCCTAAAGCCGGAGTGGAGGTGGGGAAACTGAAGCTCAGTGTGGGGAAGCAGTGACATCTTAGGCATGTGAACTTAGGTCTCAGCCCGTAGCATGAACCTGCGGCCCGTGGGGCACGGGCTCAGGGGATCTGCTGAGGCGGGTGTCCACATGTCCCTGTACGTGCACAAAGCACTGGGGCCTGGATGCAGGTGTAAGCCCAGCTCCCCACCCCTCCTTCCCGCTCAGCCAGGACCCCTGCCCACCTCCTCCACCAGCAGGCTCTGGAGCTCCCGCTGGCAGTCCTGCATGCGCTGGCGGTCGGCGCTGTCCACCACCCAGATGAGGCCGTCCGTGCTCTCAAAGTAGTTCCGCCAGTAGGACCGCAGGGACTTCTGGCCGCCAACATCCCAGATGTTCAGCTTGAATCTAGGCAGGGAGCGGGGGCGGGGGGTCAGCCTGGCCCCTTCCCCAACCTCCCCACCCTGCTCTGGCCTGGCCCGCCTGCAGGGACCCCGCTCACCCTCGGTGCTCCAGGGTCTTGATGTTGAAGCCCAGGGTCGGGGAGATGGTGTCGATGTCTTCTCCATTGAACTTCTTGAGGATAGTTGTTTTGCCGGCATTGTCCAGGCCGCTGGGGCGCACCCAGTTAAGGAGAAACTCCCTCCTCTGCAGGGTGGTGACTCGGCGCCCCTCTTACGGGACAAGTCATTTCCCACCACGTATCAAAATCCCGAGCACATAACCGACCCACGATAAACGTGGAAATATCAAGAAACAAGACTCTTATCTTCTGGCCAAAGGCTCCTCACTGAACTCTGTAATATTTACTGAATACCCACTAAATGCCAGGCCCCCTTCCGGTGCTGGGGGCTCCTGGTGTCAAAGTCCGCCCTCGTGCGGCTTAAGTAAGGTCTTGTACGGAGACAGTGATAGCACATAAACCAATGAGGACGTTCCGTCAGATCCTGGTGAGTGTTAGACAACGAAGAAAAACACAAGGAATACACGGAAGAGGTTTTGGAGCGGCCCTCAGAGGAGCTTCCTGAGCTCAGGCACCAGGGAAGGCCTCTCGGAGGGTCTCCAGGTTCTTGCAGGACTGGGGAAAGAACGTTCTAGGCAGAGGGAGCAGCAAGAGCAAGTATCTGGAGGCAGCCAGCTCAGCTGTTTCTGGAATATTCCACATCTTGCTGCTGAGTGTGCGAATGTGACTTCACCAGTGGGAGAGAACCACCCTCTTCTCCTTCTCACACTTACGGACACAAACCCTCTGGCACCTCTCCTACCTTGGAAGACGAAAACATCATCCTTTTTTTCCTTTTTTTAATTTAAATTTCAGGCCCCAGGCGATGAGCAGCAGGCCAGTGTTGGTGATGCTGCTGCAGCCCCCCAGCTCCAGCACCTCCAGGCCCTTGAGCTACTGGGACACCCTCCTCTCTTGTCTCCCCGCATCCCTTTAGGTCCCTCCCTTAACAGCTATGCTCCTCAAAACCTTTGCATTCTCACCTCCAACTTCTGTTCTGCTCTTTCTGGAACCGACTTGGTCCCTGCAACTGCTCTCGCCAAGGTCACTCCCTGAAGAATCCATCCCGGTTCCTCCTTCGAGGTGTTTGCACTTGCTGTCCCTCTGCTTTAGAGAATGTCTCCAGACACCCACACGGTCCACCCTCCCCGCCCTGCCTTCACTCCACTGTCCCTTTCTCCCTGCGGCCTTCCTTCTCCATCCATACTACGCATTTCCTCATTTATTCTAACACCTTCCCTCCAGCATTATAGAATGTCCTTGAAGGTCGGAGTTGTTTATTTTGCCGTTTTACCCCAGCCCCTAGGACGGTGCCTAGTACACAGTAGGTGCTCAATTATTCACTGGGTGAGTGAATTCTCTGAATCATTCTCAAGGTTCTTTAAAACAGACATGATGTGAATATTATTTTCGAGTTATTTGCGTGGGTAAATGTCTCCTCTCCCAGCTAGCGGAGTCGGGGTGAGGGCAGCCCAGCTCTTGGATCTCAGAGTCGCCCCCATGGGGCCTGGGGCCGAGAAGGGCGAAGAGCGCAGACGCCTGTTAATGGGACTCAGGAGGTCGATGGGACCCTCGGGGTCCACTGACATCGACGGGCCGTGGGCAGCAGAGACCGGACAGTTGGTCTCACCCGCGAAAGGACCCTCGCGGAGGCGACACCCGCTGCTCCCAGCGGCTGAGGGCGGGGCGCCCCCGGGATTCCGATCTTGTGGGCGGGGCCAGGAGAGCCGAGCCGAGGACCGCGGCCCCGCGCTGGGCCAGGCCGAAGGGTGGTGGCGGCCGAGCCACTTCCGGGCCCACCCCCGACACCGGGGCGCCCGTCGGGCCGCTGCGCCCCGAGGCCCGCAGCTTTGGCCCTGGGACCCGAGCCTGCGCGCCCCGAGCCGCTGGTCCAGCCCCCTCCCGGCCCCCTCGCCAGCGTGATTGGCAGGACCCACGTGCGTGACGCACAAGGGCAGTTGGCACCCCGCGCCCGGTAGGGGGCGCCCAGCACCGCCCGCCCGCCCGCCCGGCCCCGCTACCCTGGCGGCTCCGGCTTCCGGGAGGATACAGCATGAGCAGCCGCAGCTCCCGCTCTTTCTGCTTCATCTTCTTCAGGATGGTCAGGAGGCCCATGGTCCCCGAAGCCCCCTCCCGGCTGCTGTTTCTTCCTAGTCCGGGGACGCCTCTCCCTGCTCCTATTGGCTATCACGCCCACCGAAAGCACAGCCTATTGGCCGACCTCTCGCTAAGTCCCGCCCTCGCTTTCACGTGACAGTGAGGTCGCCGAGCCGGGCAGCTCGGGCCCCTCCAGCGGCGATGGGGGCTTCCGCGCTGCCACCTGCTGTAACCCTTCGCGCCCCGAGGGTTGGAGTTACGAGGGCACCGCCATTCCTCCCTCCCCAGGACTCCAGGCTCCGCTGGGGACGGGAACCTGCAGTTCCTGGGTTTGTCTTGGCTGCATGGAGAGTAACCGATAGCCCCGGGGTTGCTGACGAGCTCATCCCGGGGCCCGTGTAAGGCTCTGTTCCCCAGAAACGTGGTCCCGACCTTCCTCATCTCGGGCCTCTGGTGTCATCCTGAACCTGCCAGTTACGGGGCCTCCCCTTTCCCTGCACCTGGAACCGTGGAGGGTGAGCTCGGGGGTGTTTCTCCGTGGAGGATGCAGGTGCCCCCTAGGGGGCATTTGGAAAAGTGCGATGGCGTCATCGTGTTACTGGTCAGGGCGGGGAGCGGGTCTGCCTCTGGACCTATAGCAGGCGGGCTCTTGACCTCCTGCAGGGACAAGGTCACAACATGAGTCCAGGTGATTCTGCGAGTACGTTTAGTAACTGGGGTCAGTGAAACAGGAAGGGCTTAGAATAGAAGCAGCAGCAGGAGAGAGGCTAGGCTGGGCTGCTTGGCTCTCTAGAAAAGAAATTACCCCCCCCTCTGACCCCACCCCCCCAAAAAAGGAAAGAAGTGAGCCAAGGTGGGGCTGTTGTCAGCTCACTGGAGAGTCAGAAAAGGGGGCTTGGGGACAGGTTCAGGGGGTTAGCAGGGAAGAGCTGCCGCTGCCCATTGCTCCCCTAGTTGCAAGTCTCGTAGGTCCGGCCCTTAGAGTTGAGGAGGTGCTTGTGGGGGAACAAGAGGGGAAGGGACAGGCTCAAGTTGCTCTCAGGAGGGAGAGAGGTGCTGGGTCCTTGGTTGTGAGGGTTTTAAAAGCTGGGAACTCAGGGACGGTCTTAGGGGAACGCCTCAAGCGAATATTCACCAGCTTTTTCAGATGATCGGTTCAGGTCTGGGTCCCCACTGATTGGTCGTTGCCAGGCAGCCATTCATCCCAGCTGGTCCTGGTGTCGCTTGCTTTGGCTGCTTTTCTGGGCCTGGAGCTGAAGTACAGCTGAGCCCTCGTTGTTATCTCTGGGGAGGAAAGGTCAGGGGGTCTAAACTGCATGGCCGGCCACATGCCAGGAGAGGAAAGGCCACACTGGGGGTGAGGTCTGGCACCAGTTTTGCGTGTTGCTGGACACCTGGGGGTTTTTCCTGGCTGTAAATGGCTCAGCCGGTTTGTTCATCTATTTGTGTTTCCCCATTCCACTTGCCAGGGGATTTTCTTGGCTTCTTCTTATCCTGCCTCGGTTGCCAGATAGGTACCTGTCATTTAGAAAGCAGGGGCCAGACCTGCACAGATAATTATGGGCGCTCCAGGTGCCCGTCATTTCTCTATAAAGCACAGTTCTTCGATGTATGGATGCGAAGGTTGAGGGTCATGTGGTGCTTGGCATAGTGACTGGCGAATAGTAGATGCTCCATAAATGTTCGTTGTTGAAAGAATGACTATCGAAATGTCTGGTACTTTACCTTAATGATCAGGTACAGAAAAAGGTGGAGATACCGCGGCCAGGACCAGGCGAATTGTAAACTCAAAAGGGTGTGTCTTACTGTCTTATTTTGAGCCTTTTCCCCAGCCCACTACAGGGTAGATGCTAATGGGCAGCACGGAGAAGGCTCAGTCTCATGCTTGGGAAAGAAGTCAGGCATCAGCCCTGGGCAGTTGCTCAGTGGTTAGAGCATTGGCCCATAGATTGAAGGGCCTGAGGTTCGATTCCCCATGTGGGAGGCAACCAATAGATGTCTCTCTCTCCCTCTCTCTCTCTCTCTTTCTCTCTCTCTCTTTCTCTCTCTCTCTTTCTCTCTCTCTCTCTCTTTCTCTCTCATTGGTATTTCTCCCTCCC
The DNA here is from genome assembly GCA_004026665.1 of Murina feae. Taxonomy (NCBI): domain Eukaryota; kingdom Metazoa; phylum Chordata; class Mammalia; order Chiroptera; family Vespertilionidae; genus Murina; species Murina feae. Next base: position 17,825 of record PVJC01001987.1, on the reverse strand, counting down.
CCTCTCCCCCCCCCCCCGCCCCTCTCCCTCCCTTCCACTGTGTCTGAAAATCAATGAAAAATTATCCTCGGCTGAGGAGTAAATAGAGAAGTCAGGCACCAGCGGAAGGTAATGGCGGACTTCTCTGTAATTGATATAAAGCACTCCGAGTTTTCTACTTCACCCTCTGGCAGGATGAGAGGTTTATCTCCTTTTGTAGATGTGATGGTGGCGTGCAGAGAGCTTAAGGTGTTTAGAACGCAATTTACACTCAGGTCTGGCTGACAGGAATGTGCAGTGTATCTCTGGGTCCCTAAGAAATCTAGAGCATCCTTCCAATACGCCAAGGTTTTAGGTTCGATCCCCAGTCAGGGCACATACGAGAAGCAACCAATAAATGCATAAATAAGTGCATTTGGTGTTTCTCTCTCTCTCTCTAAAATAAATAAAATTAAAATCTAAATGCCTTCAGTGGGGATCAGCTACCTAAGCTGGGGTATGTGTGTTGTGTGTGGTCGGTTCCATGAATGCTTTAAGGTGTGTGAGTTGGGGCTATAAAGTGCCTGGAAGGTGTCCATACCATATTGAGTGAGAAAAGGGAATTTCGATCCCATTTTAATGTTAAAAATAACAATTACCCACTAACGAGTGCTTTTCAAACTAGGGGCAGCCCCATTAATGAGATTGTGTGATTACGTTAGTGTCACAAATAAGTCGAACCACATGAAATCGCCTGTATTTGACCGTGTTGACTGAAAAGACCTCTGTTTCATATGCCTCAGGCTCGTGGTGCTAGCAAAGATTAAATAGTGGACAGAGCGGAAGGCGTTTGTGCCTTCGCCCAGGAAGCGAGGGCGCGTCGTGTTTGTTTCAGATATTTATATGGATGTGTGTCCTTCTCCCTAAGAGTCAGAGTCACAAACATTTAAAACCATTGCAGTTCAACTGCTACCTCTGGAGTAGGTTTAAGGGAAACTTCAAATCATTACCGCAGGCTCTTCTGGATGGCTCGACTTTACTGCGGCCACAGCGCTGCAGTCCTGGTTTAAATGTCAGGCCTCGAACGCTGTCCTGTCATTACAGCTTCCCAGGGGCCACATAACGGGATTACAGGGAACATCATTGGCAAAAACCTGGAAGCTCTGTGAAATAGGAGGAGACCGGGAAGTGACTGTGTTTCGATTTGGAATAATAATTGCCTGTTGCCAGAAGCCCAGGCGGGGGTCAGGGGCTTTTAGAGACAAGCAGTATTCTCATTAGCCTGGTAGAAAGAAGAGAGGGTGCTCTTAGGGAAGTAAAATCTGTAGGGAATACCTCTGGAAGAAGACGGAAAGATCTGTAGGGCTGTAGTTATATATAACTGTGAATATATTCACGAGACAGAATCGTGAAATTAAAATACCTGAATTCCGACAGCTGTGCGATCTGCTTTCGAAGAGGATTGTAACGGGAGGGTAGGGCTCCAGCTGCCTGTCAGAGAGCACGTTTTGGTGTGTACCCAAATGTTTGGGGCGGCCCATTTGGCACTAGTTTTACATTAAAGAGAGAGCGCCTTTTTGGTCCAGCCGTGCACTTCATGTATCACCTTTCAATCGTAAAATAAAAACAAAACTTCTTATCTTGAACCACCAACACCAACAAAAAAGCCAGGGCCGGGACCCTGTTTGACCTATCATTGCTGGTCATGAAGCATTAGCAAGAGGTATACCTGAGTACTTTACTTATTTATTGGTGTATCTAAACATTCATTTTTAAGCTTGGCCTGGATGAAAATCTATTTGATTCTTTGAGACTATAATGTACACATATGAGGTTTAAAGTTACAGTTTCAATAAGAGAAATCCCATGTCTTTTCTCTGGTGAAACACGTCTGTGATGCAAGTTTTCTCTTTTTGGACCACGTGCCTCTGACCGAAGCACCGACCAGCACACCCGGGTGTAGGTTGTGCCCTACTTATTTGTAAACAGAGACCCGGATGTCTGAATGTGCGGCCCGAGCCCTGACATGGCAGCTGCCTGTGGACCAGCCCTGCCCTGGCCTGCTCTGGGCGTCCCGCCCGGTGAGGATGCAAGGGCGGCCCATCCCCAGTCTGTGCGCGTTGAGCAGGCCGAGCCGGATGCCTCAGGGCCCGTCAGTGTCCAGGCATCTTCCGCCCAGGAGTCGGCCCAGCTGCCTGACGGGGGAGGCGGAGGACGGGTCCTCTCCAACTCCAGACGACAGACGGCTCTGACTCACACCTGCCATCCGCTCCCGGGCACATGGCCTCCTTAGACCTTCCCGGAAGTGAAGAATGGGCAAGGGCGGAGAATCTGGGTTCTTCCAACAGCTGAGTCCATGTTCACCTCCCTTGTGCCTCGGGGATCCTCCACAGCAAGGCTGTGCCAGACTTTGTCTCCACAGCGCCTGGCAGAGGGTGGCAGGGGGCAGTTTCCTGAGCCTTCTCTGCAGCCTGAGAGCCAGGTACCCTGTTCTCTCCACGTGACAGGTGAGCCAGGGGCTCCACTCCCCCATGTGGCCGCCGCAGCCTCTCAACCAGGCCCCGTGCCCCTTCCCCACTGCCCCTTAGACATACCTCCGTGTCACCTCCCCCTCTCCAGTGCTTTGCTCAAATGTCGAATGGCTCAGAAAATATTTTTCAGATAACGAGGCCCATTACATTGGAAGCTGCTTAACCCCCCACCCACATTCCCCAAATCATTTATTTCACTTTATATTTCTCCGCAACGCTCAAGGCCCTCGACCAGCCCGTACTTCCCCTTTAATGCGTTGCATTTATTCTCCCCAGTCCCTCCGTCCCCACCAGAAAGGAAACTCCACAAGGGCAGGGACTTGGCTCTTCCTGTTTGTTTTATTGAGAAGTAATCAATGCACATCACTAGGTCAGCTGAAGACGTACAGGGTGGTGGTTTGATTTACGTGTATTGTGAAATGATTACCATTTCTCATACAGATGCAAAGAAAAGAAAAGGGCCCGACCGATGGCTCAGTGGTTGAGCCTCAACCTATGAGCCAGGAGGCCCCGGTTCGATTCCCGGTCAGGGCACGTGCTTGGGTTGCGGGCTCGATCCCCCGTGTGGGGCTGGCAGGAGGCAGCCAGTCAGTGATTCTCTCTTGAATGGCACAGCCCCCTCGGGCCTGGAGGTATCAGTCTCCCAAGAGGCCTCGGGCTGGCCGCAGCCTCCAGTCACAGCGGAAAGGTCAGTGGACACATCCCTTCACTTTACATTTAGGGAAACTGAGCCCCAGAGAGTGCATGAAGCTGCCTGAGGCCTCAGGCCTGTTGGCACGGGAACTACTGGTGAACCCAATTCTTCTGAGACCCCTTTCTTCTGGATGGGGCCCCCACCCGGCTTCAGGACCACCCATGGGAGGCCCCATCTTTGCTGTGGCTTCACTGTGGCTCCACAGCCCTTCCCATGCTGACCCCCAGCAGGTTTCTGCCTTGGGTACGAGCGTCCCTGCCCTTCTCAGGGCCCTGGGTCCCCGTTATTTCCGCTCCAGGGCCCAATTGGTGAGGCATATCCGGTCTGCCAGGCTCTGCCACCTTGTACTTGGCTAAGTCCCCTCCTCTTGCTGCGTCTCTGACAGCCCAGGACCCTCTGCTCCTGGCACCTTTGGTGTGGTCCTTGGACTGGGCGGGCCGAGGTGAGCGTTTTGTCTGGTGTGGAGTCCCTGGCCATGCTGGGTTGGGCTCCATCCCCCATCCGGCCTCCCAGGCCTTTGCTTGTGACCCTGCCCGACCACCGCCCCACACTAGCCTCTTAGAGCTCTCGTGGGAAGAGAAGGGGGAGAGCCGAGGGGGTGGAAAGGCACCCTCAAAGGCCAAGAGACAGTTCTTTCTCTCTAGTGTCAGGATCTCGGCAGGGTGCCCAGCCATTCCCAGTGGACAGTGGGAATGTGACATCACAAGAAGGCCCCGCCAGGGACACTGGACAAGAGGGTCTCCCTGGAGGGTCCCCAATCCCTCCATCGGTTGTTCTGACATCCCTGGCAAAGCAAGGTCTTATCTCCATTTTACAGACAAGGAAACTGAGGCCCAGAGAAAGCCAGGATCCTGTTCAAGGTCACACAGCTAGAAGTGGCAAAGCAGGGATTTGAACCCAAGCCTGCCGGGGACCACCTGGGAAAGTCCAGGAGCTGGGGTCACCACCGCCACATCTCACAAAGCCCTGGGAGGCTCGAGGACACTTTGGCGCCCAGCTGTTTGTTTTATTTATTTATTTTAAATATGTTTTTATTGATTTCAGAGAGGAAGGGAGAGGGAGAGAAAGAGGATAGAAACATCAATGATGGGAGAGAATCGTTCATTAGCTGCCTCCTGCCCGTCCCACACTGGGGATCGAGCCCAAAACTCGGGCATTGCCCTGAGCAGGAATCGAACCTCCTGGTTCGGAGGTCAGTGCTCAGCTGTTTACTATTAAAGCTTCCTGTCCGCTTCCAGAAGGTTGAGTCAGTTTCCTGGAAAGATGTGGATGTTAGAGCAATAGCAGAGAAAGAGACGCACAAAGCTTTGGAGGTGGCAGCCTCCCCCCCCTCCGCAGGCCTGGGAGGCAGGGACGCGTGCACACCCTTGCTCAGGACTTTGCATGATGGCATCATAGAGCCCTGGCGAAGCCATCCAGTGCCCGGGGGGCCTGGCTGTTTGCAGATTCTGGTTTTTTGTTTGTTTGTTTTGTGTTTTTTTTAAAATATATTTTATTGAGTTTTTACAGAGAGGAAGGGAGAGGGATAGAGAGCCAGAAACATCGATCAGCTGCCTCCTGCACGCCCCTTACTGGGATGTGCCCGCAACCAAGGTACATGCCCCTGACTGGAATCGAACCTGGGACCCTTGAGTCCGCAGGCCGACGCTCTATCCACTGAGCCAAACCGGTCAGGGCCAGATTCTGGTTTTAATGAGCACTCACAGGTACCGTGCTGAAGTGAGTCAGTCCGTTCCTCCTATGCCCTGGGGAGTCCCCACAATCACTGCCCCCAGTCCCTGCCCACATTCAGTGCACCTGGCATTGCCCCCTCAGCAAGGCTTAGCTTTCCTACCCACAGTTCCCTGTGAAGCAGTGGAGAGAATGCCTGTCTTGGTGAAAGAGACTCATGGGGCATTGAGCTTGTCCCGCCTGGGGATGTGACTCGGCCAAGGGATGTACCTCTGAGCAGCAGCTTCCTCATTCCTGAGTCTGAGCCTCCTCTCCCACCAGTAGCACACGATGCCCTTCGGTAGTTGCCCCTGCCATACCTCTAGTCCCTACGGGTAAGCCCGTGCCGACCCTGTCTCCAGGGATCTCTGCCTTGCCTATGTCGTCTTTGCCTCCTGTGCACAGTGACTCATGTCAGGGATTAGCCACATGACTCAAGTCAGACCAGGGAGACCCAAGTATGGGATCTTGGTTGGAACTACTAGGAAAGTGGTGAGGGGTAGAGAGATGCACCCCCACCCCAGGGCCACTAAGCTGGTGTTTCTGGTAGCCATCTTCCTGCCATAGTGGTCCCTGCCAAGGAGATAGCCAGCCTAGACACTGACCCTGTATGACCCCATTGTTTGGGCACCATGATCCAGCCATGCCTGAAGCTGGAACACTCCAGACTTGTCAGTGACTTAAACTTGAGTTAGATCATTCTTAAAACCAAGAATCCAGAGAACCCTAATTTCCATTTCTTACTGAGACTCCTTTGTAAGCTTGAGAAACTTGGCGCAATTTATGTCAAATATTAAATGCTGCTTCTTTTTTGTTGTTGTTCATCTTTACCTGAGGATGTTTTTTTCCACAGTTTTCAGAAAGAGTGGAAGGGAGGGGGAGAGACACAGGGAGAGAAACATGGATGTGAGAGACACATCAATTGGACGGGAGCCTGGTGTGTGGAGGCCGCAACTGAGATACGTGCCCTTGACCGCAGCTGAACCTGGGACCCTTCAGTCAGGGCCGATGCTCTAACCGCTGAGCAAAATCAGCTGCGGCAAGTGCTGCTTCTTACACGTGGACACAGCCATTAACTTTTTTTTCATTACTACTGTATTTCATTAAATAATCTCATCCCTGTTCTTGTACGCCACCATTTCCCCCCCCTTAAACGTAATAATAATAATAATGAGTAAAATACAAGCCTGTTGTTATGTGAACAGACATTTCATCAGGAATTCATTGCGTGTCTTTGTGAAGTTTAGCAGGTGTTTAACAGTGACTTCCTGTGTGCCAGGCACTAAGCCCTTTACATACATTACTTCATCAAGTCCTCATTGTACAAATGAGGCATGAAGAGGTCAGCTACGTGATTTGTCCAAGATCAAGTTCCAGGCAGGCAGGGCCCACCCACTTCTCTGGAAAGCCTTTGCTGACTCCCCAACGGGAAGTGCACCTCCTGCCCTGCCAGTCCACGCGCCCTGCGTGCGTCCCGGCTGAGGCTTAGTTCCCAGGAGGCCCAGCCACAGTTTCGAGTGGGAAGTCGATAGCCAGCCTCAGCCCCCCAGCAGCCACCTGCCTCTTTCTCTGCTCTTCATCGTCTGGAGCTCCTTCAAGACGCCCCGAAGAAACCAGGCCCCAAATGAGGGGCCCACGTGGTGGGGGCCCCTCAAAAGAAGGCTCTCATCCGTGGGCAGCTGGAAGCTCCCAGGGTCGCCCCACCTTCAGGTGTGGGGAGGCATTGGGACAGAGCACCGGTGCATCCTAACTTTCTTTACGCATCCAGGAAGCTTGTGGGGTTCCTGGATGGCAAGCTGCCCGCTGGACTTTTGTGCATGAATTCATTAATTGAGCACCTATTCTGGGAGGCAGTGTTTGAGGCACCGAGGGACACTTCAGAGAGTAAGATGGGTAGTGATCCTGCTGCCCGGGAGCTTACCCTGTAGCTCTGTTTTGGGAGGCTCCCGAGCCTTCACCCGTCAGGGCTGCAGGCTTGGAACCAGGCCCTTCCGCAAGCCTGATTCCGAGGGAGGGCCGAGGTGGGGGTGAGGGGAGAGAGGTGTGTCCTCCCTCCAGCTCTGCCCTCTCCCACCGGGACAGCCTTTCCGGCATTCGTTTCCTCGCTTCCAAGGGGGAGGCTGGACTGGATGGCCCTGAAGCCTGCTCTGCCAGCCTGGGAGGGGTCCCTCCCTGTGGGGAAGCCTCACACAGGCGTTCATGGTTAAACATTACCCACTCTGCGCACCCCTCCCTACCACTCCTCAGCGACATCAAGCCATAAACACTGCCTTTGGTTTTCCTCCAAGGTTGTGGCCTCCTGGGAGGGGCCACAGGCACATTTGCTGACAGTTCCCACCCAACGCTGGGGTCTGGAGAGGGGAGGACCGGGTTCGGGTCTGGGGCTGGGGACTCCTGCCCTAGCCACCTCCTCCTCACAAGATGTTTTTTCTTTGTTACATCATGCACGTGGCCCCCTGGTCCTCCTGTGGACTGCCTTAATGAGCCCCGTAGGTGCTCAGGCAAGACGCCCAACCCTCCTGGTTTCCGGGAAACAAAAATAATTCTGAGAAATCCGGGCAGCCTCACTGCCTGGGGTGCCCCACTCCAGCCTCTGCTCCCAGGCTCCCCACAAGCAAGGAGTGTCGGGCCCAGCTGTCACACCCAATCTCATCCACCCAGTCGTTTTATTAAAAAATACATATTTTTTTAAAAATTTGATTTTTAGAGACGGGAGCATGGGTCAGCCGTATGAACCAGGAATTGAACAGGCAACCTCTCTGTGCAGGAGGTGACACCCAAACAACTGAGCCACACCAGCCAGGGCCACCCAGTCCTTCTACATGATGAGCCTGCATGAACCCTGAATTCCCACAGAATCTCAGGAACCAGAATGAATTCCAGCTGAGCTTTCTTCTCATTTCCTTCTTTGCCATCTTCAAAACAACTTTGTAAAATAGGTATGATTTCTTTGTCAGGCCCAGCATATCCATGAGAACACTGAGGTGCAAGGTATAGACCTGGTCAGTAGAGAGCCAGCTGTCAGAGTCAAATCTTCTAACTCTAAAGCCCAGACTGGTTTCATCCCCAATTCTAGGCGGCTCAGGGAACTATTACTTTCAGTGCTCTGCTCATGACAGACATTGCTAATCAGTCATGGCCTGGCAGGCATTGCTAATCAATTGAAGTGCTCGTTTGTAAAAATACTAGAGGTCCAGTGCATGAAATTCGTGCACGGGTAGGGTCCCTGGTGGCTGCCAGCTGCTGGCCAGGGCCTCCCTTCCTCTGGCCACCTGCCACCACTGCTGGCTGAGGTGAGGCCAGCCAGGGGGAGGAGCCACAGGCAGTTGGCCAGCCAGCCTCACCCCCTGGTCGAACTCCCGGTCAAAGGGGACAATTTGCATATCAGGCTTTTATTATATAAGATCAGAGGCAGCTGTGCACTCCTCAGCACAGTACTCCAAGACACCATCTCCAGGAGATCAAATCCACAGTATTGGCCATTCTTTTGATCCCACACTATTAGCCTTGGGGCTTCAGGACTTAGGCACAACTCCCAGATGCCCTAGTCACCAGACCACAAGAATGCATTGCACATGCAGTTCTTGGGCAGGGGTTACTGGCTCCTACCCCCCAAAAGATGTCCCTCCTAAGCGTGGTCTCTCTCAGAGATACAACCACCATTCAGGTTTGCCTGGGGCTTCCAGGTTTGCTAATAGAAATTTTAAATTATAAAACATTTCCCATATACCCTGAAGTGTAGACAATATTATCACACAGAACTGTGTTCCCACAGCTTAAGCTGCAAAACACCGCAGACACAAACTGAAGTTCCTGTGTCTCCCTCAGCCCACCTCTCTGAGTCTTTCTCCTGCATAGTTTACACTTTCATTACATCTTTCCATCTGCACATTGGTAAACCTTACTGACATTATATTCAGATCTTGTTGCCACTGTTACTGTCACACAATTGGATGCTACAGACTCACAGGCATGATGCTCAGTGGGGCTTTGAGTCCCCCCCTGGATCATCTGTGGAGCCCTCGCTCTGCAGCAGACTCGGTGTAGGTGCCTCACCTGCCTTCACTCATTTAAACTTCACGACAAAACTATTTTTATCCTCACTTTACAGATTGGGAAACAGCGGCGCAGAAAGGTGAGGTTACGCACCTGAGCCTCGTAGCCTGCTCGGCAGCCGTGCTTCGGACCCCATTCTCCGCGCTGCGTGGTCTGTTGAATGAGAACTTAATAATGTATGCGCCTGCTGTCCTATTCAAGGCCCACTGGTTATTTTTGCCTCAACATTGGTCTTAGAGGGTTTGGGGTGGTTATACTACCTCTCGTGGTTCCTACACCAAGCCTGTGAGGGGGTATTTGTATCATCCCCAACAGCCTTTACAGCTGAGGAAATGAAGGCTCCGACAGGGGAATCACCTTCTCACAGCTGCATAGCTCCCGTGCCAGAGGGGGGCATGAACCGGGCTCCTCCGGTCCCACAGCCCCTCTGAGCCTTCATCCCCGCCAGCCTGCTCTCCCTCCCCCAGAACACCCTCCCCACACCTGGGCTTCGATCTCCCTCCTCTGCCCCCCCCCCACTGCCCTCCTCCCAACCGGAAGGCCAGTGCATGTTAGGAAATTCCAGCCACGTGAGCCAACCAGCTAGGGATTCTGGGCAGCCCGTGGCTTTAGAAGAAACTGAAACTTGCTTGCTGGGGGCGGAGTGGTCACTGGGGACTTAAAAAGCCACCACTTCCTTGGGTTCCCAGAGGGCACTGGGAGGTCACAGCTGCTGAGGGACACCCTGAACCAGGGGCGAGCCTTTGTCCCACTGCCCAAGCCATGCACATCTGTGGGGGTGAAGGGCTGCTGGCGGTGAGTACAGGGATCCAGGGAGAGGGGAGGAGAAGGGACGTATGCCTGAGGGTCCCCAGTGCCTGGGTGGGGAGAATAGGGTCAGAGCTCGTCATGCCAGCTCTGCACGTGGGCTGGGCTCCATGCCCCTCCCCTCCAGACTTCAGTTTCCTCGGGATCAGAATGAGGGCTTTCCAGCTCTCACATTGCAGATCCAGCCTCCAGGTTAGACTTGGCCTCAATGCTGCGCTCCCCTAACCCACCTGTTCTCCCTGCACTGCCCTTAGGGTAGCCTCTCTTACTTCCCAAATTCTCCTGAGCAGTTTCTCCTAAAGGCCCTGCCCCTGTCCCAAGACCCAGGACCCAGAGGCCACCCGCTTCTCTCACTGCAGATCTTTCTCCCAGGCTCCCAGCCCCCCACCCCCCAGCACTTGGAATGGGCCTGCTGTGGCCATGGACCTAGGAGCAGAGTGTCCTCAGGCTCTCACTGAGCTCCCTACACTCGGAACACACCTCCCTGAGGGACCTGAGTGAGGGGAGGTTGGGTTGCGGGGCCTCCAACATGCCTTCTTGCCTGACCTTCCAAAACTCTGGGCATTTGGGTTAAATAGTTCATCTAAGTCTCATGGACCCCTCACTTGGACCCAGGGGCAGGGAAGGGTCACAGCTGTCCACCTTGGAGCCCACCCTTTCATCAGAACCAACTTCACGTGTTCATCCGAGGTTGTTGCTCTGCTAGAATGTGAGCAGCTCGAGGGCGGGGAAGGAAAGGGCCCTGCCGTGTCCCCCTAGCTCAGAGCCTGACACACAGTAGGTGCTCAATAAATAGGAGTGGAGGAGGTGAATATCACCTTTGGGCCTGAGTTGAGCATGGACTCATGGAGCAGAGTCAGGCCCCGCCTGCTCACGGTGGAGCTGGCCGCTAGGGAAATCACTTGGCTGTGGAAATAACACGGTGGGAGGCGGGTCGCTATGAATGCCTGGCTCTGGGCTGGCCCTGGGCCACCTGCTTGTCCCGTGAGGAAGACACTGTGATGCCTCCATGGATTGGGTAAGACTGGTTCAGAGAAGGGAGGGACTTGCCCAGAGAGACACAACTGATAGTGTGGATGTGGAGTCAGGTCTGTCTGCTTTCGAATCCCAGCCTCCCAGCTTCGTTTCTCCTCCCTCAACGTGAGATGTGAGCAGGACATCGACACTGAGGCCGGCGTTCCGACGAGGCGTGCCATGCCTGCGATGGCGTGTGTGGGCTCCAAGGGAACCAGAGGTGGCTTCTGGGAGAACGGGGACCTTTGGGGACTTGACTCAGGAAGGGCGTGGCTTTACAAAAGGCCAGGATGAAAGGCACCGGCCGCTGCCGGGGCCTGGACCCTTCGCTTGTCCCCTGCAGGACCCTGAGGGGCATCAGAGGCAGCTGAAGAAGAAACAGAAGAACCAGGTATCTGCCCAGCGCAGCCGGAAGAAGCACACGGAAAAGGCAGACGCCCTGCACCAGGTAGGGATTTTGCCTACACCGACCTGCCCAGCGCCTCTTCCCCACCCACCTGTGAGCAGACCCCGCACGGCTGTGTCTAAGCATCGGAGACACAGCTGGGAACTCAGAAGCCAAAAGCAGCCCACCCTCCCCAGGGCTCATGGTGATATGGGGGAGCCGGGCAGACAAATGAATGGCTCATGAGGTGATGGGTGTCAGATGGTGACGGTGACGGGGAAAATTAAGGCAGGGAGGCCAGTGGGGCAGGTGGGTGATGGAAACCTAACAAGGGACGCCCTCCTTGAGTGGGTGACATGTGAGCAGCTTAAGGTGGCGAATGAATGAATGAATGAATGAATGAATGAATGAATGAATGAGTGACTCCATTTCTGGAGGTGAATTGAAGACTTTGGAGAATTTAGGTGAAGGGTAACCTACTAACATTTTATAAATGTCATTCCACATGCAGAGGCTGGCCTGGATGGGGCTGCTGGTGGCTTTGACGCCTTTGAGTTCATGACTTAAGCAACATTTTTATGTAAAACACTCTTGCAACTTCTTTAAAAAAGTGTCCACAAGAGTAGGGTGAGGGAGGGAACCAAAGGAAGTCATTCAGCCTCAGGAGCCGAAGAAATGGTTCCTTTTTTATTTTACTTTAATTCTTTATTGCTTACACTTTAACCGGTGCTCCGTGAGGGCCGCAAAGTTGGCGGCCGCTGGTTTAAAGTATTCCATATGTCTCCTTTTTTCTCCCAAGAAAGGGAGTTCTTCCTGCTTTCTCCAGCTCTGCTCATTAGTGGTTGTTTAGAAGTGCACACTGATTTTGTCCCAGTGGGTTCTCAGGACCCAGCAGGACAGAACCTGACACAAGCGGATCAGGGAGAAGGAACAGAACTCAGGGTGCTGCCAACCTGCAAAAGCGGGGCCTGGGCTCCCCAGCCTCCACGGGCAGGAACGGCGCTGGGGGAGGGGGGTCCGGCAGGGCATTGGGGGTGCGGGAGGGGGTCCGCCAGGGTGCTGTGGAGGTCCGGGGCGCTGAGCAGCTGGGAGGTGTCCGGGACAGTGGGAGGCTCTGTGGCATGAGAAGTCGTCATCATCATCATCATCAGGATGGGCCCAGGGGAGGGGGCCCTGGAAGAGCGTCCAGGCAGAGGAGACAGGAAATGCTATGAGGAAGCAGTGTCCGAAGAGGGCCGGATGTGGGAGGGCAGGAGGTGCGCTGGGGTCACCACGCACAGGGAGGGCTCTGGTGTTTGGTTAATGGCACAGTTGTCCAATGGTTCCTCGGGCCAAGAAAATGGAGTGGTTTGGGGTGGGGGTGTCCCCGTAGTTAGGCCAGGAGAGGCCACTGTTGGGGGAATTGAGGATAGGAGCAAGCACATCTGAGCCCGGGGAGGAGGTGGATTGGGACTTGGGGGTGGTTGTGGGGGGCTGGCCAGAGGTAGCCCCGCGCCCCAGCTTGCACATTTGGTGGCGGTGGTATCTTTTCCCTCGTTGAGAACCCGAGGGGCTGGTGATGGGTGGCGGAGAACAGGGCGCATGTGAGCCCCTGGTGCTGGCTGACCTCCCCGCTGCCCCTCTGCTTCTCCCTGCAGCAGCACGAGTCCCTGGAGAAGCACAACCATGCTCTGCGGAGGGAGATCCAGGGCCTGCGGGCCGAGCTGGCGTGGTGGGGTCGGACCCTGCACCTGCACGAGCGCCTATGCCTGATGGGCTGTGCCTCCTGCTTGGCTCCTGTACCCCCTGGCTGCTGGGGCCAAGCCAGGCGGCCCCTGGACCCGGAGCCTCACAGGCAACATGGCTGCCAGGAGCAACCAGGCCTGTTCCAGACCCCAGTCTCCTCTCCCTCCACTCAGCCTCTCTCTCCACATCCGCAGCCTCGTGGCTCCCCTGGCCTCCTCCTGTGCCCTCTGCCCTGGCCGTCCCTCGGCCCTACAACGATTACTGCACCTCCTGCCCCGCTGTCCCCCGCCCCGACCCAATCTGCCTCACCCTCTGGCTCCAGCCTGTTGGCACCTTCCTCCAAGCTCAAAGCCCTCCCGCCCCACTCATCAGCCCAACCTGCCTCTCAGCAGCCCCTTGGGCCCGAGGACCTCAGCAGGGAGAAGCTGGTGCCCTCACCGCTCGGCCCCTCGGCTGCTCTGGGGCTGGCCTGTCTGCAGGACATGGAGCACAAGCCTGCTTTCTCGGCAGCAGACCAGCACGGGCTGAGTGTGGATCTCGGCCCCCACCCGCTCCAGGCCTTCCCCCTGCTCTCCTCCGCGCAAGTCCACTTCTAACCCGGCCGCTGAGGCTCAGGAAGCGGCCTTGGCGCGCAGCATCTCCTCCATGGCCCCCGGAGGCTGCCCTTCCTGGCTGACCAGCTGGCCCAGGATTGCCCCAGGGAAAGGAAGCCATCACTGTGCCCGCCGCCACCGACCAGGCCCTGCCACCACCGCTGTCACTTCAACTGCATGGTCATCCTGCAAAATCCAGATCGTCACTTTTTCAAAGAGACAGAAGCTCAGAGAAGGCAGCCACGTGTCCAAGGTCACATAGCCTTTCTTGGGACCTGAAATGCCACCGTCTGCCCCTTCCTCTGCTGGTGGGATCCCAGCCCGGGCATCTTAGGGGCTGAAGCCCCAGAAACTGCAGGCTGATGTGAAGAAGTTTAAGTGCTGGGAGCAGGGAGGAGCTCTCCCTTCGCTTTGTGATTCCCAGGGCCACAGAGCACTGCAGCCCTCGGAGCCTCGTCCTAGGGAGGATGTCCAGAGTCCAAGCCTGAGTGGGGGGAAGCCTGGCGGAGCCTGGAGGGACTCTTTCTTCCTCTAGCAGGATTTTCCGTTTCAGAACTGAACCTGTGGGGGGGAGAGGGAGGGGTTGGGGAGAAGCCTGGATTAGGGAGGGGTTGGGGAGAAGCCTGGGGAGATCCTGCAGGGACCAGGCTGGAGCTCAGCTTCAGTGTCTGCTCTGACCCTGGGTCAGCTCATTCAGACCCAGGACAAGCACTGCAAGGGGCTGCAGATGAGAAGATCCCACTCTTCGCCCAGATGTTCAGCAGACACTACGCTAGCAAGTGTTCCGCACACTCCAGGGTGCTGAGCCTAAGTCTCCGCATGTTGTTATGGCAAATAAAGTGTTTGCTCTGGCTAATGGTTTAAAGCTCTGCTGTACTTCGTACTGTTGAAAACAAAGGCCTCTGATAGAAGAGGGAATTGTCTAGCATCTTAGGGGTGGGCACTTCCTCATGGACCTCCTACTCTAACCCCACTCCCATATTTCAGATGAAAACACTAAGGCCCAGAGGTGGGATGGACTTGCCCAAGGTCACAGGATTGTGGGTGGCAGCAGAGATGGGTCACCAGAGGTTGGGGAGAGCAGACTGGTGGGAGGGAAGCCGAGAGGTCAATTAGAGGGACCAGAGTTGATAAAAATGCATACGGACCAGGACTCAATGGGGGATGTCGCTATACCCTAAAATTTGTCAGGCACCTGCTTGTTTTACTTGGGTTAATTCAGTGACACCTCTAATAACACCATTCAGAAGGGGAAACTGAGGCCCAGGGGAGTTAAGTACCAAGTTCAATGTCACACAGCTAGGAAATTGCATAGAACTGATGCAACATCAGGACCATATGGCCACAGGCAATCTTGCCTCCCCATCTTCTCCCTGTAGGCCCTGCATGGAGTCCCTCCAAAGGCTGATAGACATGACCCTAGACAGTCTAAGCCTTCCTTAAGTTTATAACAAATAAGAGAGGGATGTGACTACATTAGCATTGGCACAGTCATATGATAATGACTGAAGAGGTCCTAAAAACAAAGAATGCTTTGAAGAATATTTAATGAGATGAGAAAATGCTTTAACATGTTAAGCAGAAAAAAAATAGAATGTGTGCTCTGACCAGTTTGGCTCAGTGGATAGAGCGTCGGCCTGCGAACTCAAGGGTCCCAGGTTCGATTCCCGTAGAGGGCATGTACCTTGGTTGCAGGCACATCCCCAGTGGGGGGTGTGCAGGAGGCAGTTGATGTTTCTCTTTCATCGATGTTTCTAGCTCTCTATCCCTCTCCCTTCCTCTCTGTAAAAAATCAATAAAATATATTTAAATAAGTGGGCAGAAGTAGTGTAGCTTTTGGAGGGATATGTGCTAATATTTGTGAAGCCCTGATTTGTAAACACAGCCATCACCATTGCAGGAGCCTTCCACATGCTCAGATAGATGGGAAGAATCCGTATCTGAGTGCATCTATTGCTTAAAACATAACAAATTACTCCATAAAACATAAAACATAACAAATTACTCCAAAGCTTTTCCTCTCACAGTTTATGTCGGGGCAGGAATCTGGGCGTGGCTTTGTTGGGTGCTTTTGGTTCAGGACACAGGCTCCAACCAAAATATGGGCCAGGGCTGCAGCCTTTACTCGAAGGCTCGACTGGGGGAATTCAATTCTAAGTTCTCTGCGAGGGCTATCTGCAGGACTCAGAAGGTCCACTTGCAAGCTCACTTACAAGGTTGGTGGCAGGATTCTGTTCCTTGCGGGCTGTTGGACTGGGGAGCTCAGATTCTTGTAGGCTGTTGGCTGGAGAGGTAAGCTCCTTACTGCATGGACCTCTCTGCAGGGCAGCTCCACACAGCAGCTGGCTTCTCTAAGCTGGCTTGAGAGCAGGGAAGGGTGAGCACATGGAAGCCACAGTCTTTTTGTGACCTAATTTCAGAAATGACATCCTGTCACGTTGACTATATCAGTAGAGGCAAGTCTTTGGATCCAGCCCACACTCGAGGAGAGGGGATTACACAAGGACACAAAAACGGGGGCGGGGGGGGGGGGCGGTCAGAGGTCATCCATCTGAGAGGCTGCCCCAAGGAAGTGAGAACCAGCACTTCCTTGGGTCCTTCTTTTCGATTTATCACCAACACTAGCAGTTGGCTTTTTTTTGAGGGAGCCATTTTTCAGAAGGGAACAACTTTGTCCCTTCTCCAGCAGTGGCAATGCCCCCAGCAGTGAACAGAGAGGAACTGGTGGGTTTGGGGCTGAGAAATCCGCCCCCCAACTCCTTCCCTAGAGACACATAACCTCAAATTAGCCTTGCAGCAAGCACAAGGCAGCCACTGCCTCCTCAGAACGACCGACCTTTGCAGTCACACATGGACGATCAGGCTGAAATCGCCAGTATGTGCAGGCCAAAGAGTCTTCTTTTTTTTTTCTTTTTTTTTTAATTATTACATAAAGCTTTACAAAGATTAGTACATATATATCTCTTTTTCCTCCTGCCCTTCCCCAAAAAGTCTTCTATGCTTTGAAAAGTGCTCCCTGAAGGACTAAAGTTTAAACTCAATTTAAACTCTTTTAGTTGTCCCCCCTTCTCCGCCCTCCCCCCCATTCACCTCTGTAGTGAGTTGAACAGTAGTCCACCCAGAACTATGAATGGGACCTTATTTGGAACAAGTATCTTTGCAAATGTAATTAAGTTAAGGAACTGAAGCTGCGATCATCCTAGATTACCCAGGCGGTGCCCTACATTCAAAGACCAGTAAAAGCAGGTCACCAATAACAGGAAGAGAAGACACAGAAGGCCCTATGAAGACAGAGGCGGAGACTGGCAGCCCCACGCCGAGCAACATCTGGAGCCACATGAAGCTGGAAGAGGCAACGAGGCTGCTCCCTTGGGCCTTCAGAAGGCGCACGGACGCAGGGATGGCGGCGAGGAGGTGGTGGCCACGCCTGGGTGGTGGTGAGAGGTCAGATTCAGGGTGTGCTTCACAGTTAGAGCTGATGCGATGTGCTCACGGGTTGGATGTGGGGAAAGGGAGGAAGGACGTATCATATTGCGGTTTGGGGCCTGAGCGATTGGTGGTCAGTAGTGCCAGGGACCAAGAAAGCTTGAGAGAGGAGCAGTTTAGTGTGTGTGTGTGTGTGTGTGTGTGCGCGCGCACGGCGGGGGCTTCAGGAATCCTGTTTGGGCCATGTTAACTCTGAGATGCTTATTTGTCACCCAACTGGATAAAAAAGAGGACATGTGTCGGCGGTGTGGGAGCGGCCCCGGAGAGATCAATGGGGGGAAAAGGAGACTCGCGTAACACTTTAAATAATAAAGAATGTAAATAAAAAAAGAATGTCTATATCAATAATACCTCCACTTCAGAAAACTGGAAACAATCCAAATGTTCCATCAATAGTGCCGTGAATACATTGTGGAATATTGTGCTCAAGGTAATGCTACATGGCAAAGAGAGTGATCAAATTACAACCACTTAGAACAGTATGAATAAACTTCACAAACCTAATGTCAGGCTATAGAAACCAGACACAAAAGAGGAGGCAATTTGTATAATGTGCTTATGTAAAGTCTAAAAAGAGAAAAACAAAAAACCACCCAAATCTACACTGTTAAAAGTCAAGGTGATGGTTACAGTGGGAGACAGCCCCTCGAGGAGGATATGAGGGGCCTTCTGGGTACTGATAGGTTCTGTTTCTTGGTCTTTGTGGTGGTTACATGAGCATATTCACCACATGACAATTCAGTGAGCTGTATGTTTATGATCCGTGCTCTTTTCTGATGTGTCTGATATACTTCAATGAAAAGAGGGTGGCCCGGTGGTATGGTTCAGTGGCTGAGCACTGACTCATTAACCAGGAGGTTACCAGT
>PVJC01001986.1:20637-85002 GCA_004026665.1 Murina feae | reverse complement strand
TGGCAGAGGAGGGCTGTTGGTGGCAATCCAGGCCTGCAGGGGAGGCCAGTTTGGGGGTACCCAGGCCTGTAGGTGAGGGCAGTTGGGATGGACCCAGGCCTGCTGGGGAGGGCAGTTGTGGGGGACTCAGGCCTGCAGGGGAGAACAGTTGGGGGTGCCATCCTGGTATGGGGAAGGCAGTTAGGGTCAATCAGGCCAGCACAGGACCAGTCTGGCGTTTATCAGGCTGCCAGGGGAGTGGTTAGGGGCAATCGACATTTGAGAGATCAGGAGCCAGCAGTCCTGGATTATGAAAGGGACATCGACTGCCCGTTTAGGCCCCGATCCCAACAGTGGGATCGGGGCCTAAACGGGCAGTTGGAGATCCCTCCAAGGGTCCCTGATTGGAAAGGGTGCAGGTTGGTCTATGGGACACCACCCCCACCGACCACCCCCACTCCATGCACGAATTTCGTGCACCGGGCCTCTAGTATCTCTATAAAAACAAACTCAAAATTAGAGAAATTTACTAACTTGCCTATGGTCATATAGCTAACATGGCAAAATTCGGACTCGTGGCATCATGGTAGATACACTTAACTACATAGTATGTTCTACAACAGTGAAACAAATACAAGTCTTCCTCCACAAAAAATTTGCTTGGCCTAAAACTTTTTTCCCTGGTGGGTCCTTAGTGGAGTAGTTTATTATTCTATATAGATAACTCTTACATATATAGATAGATAGTAATGTTAAATCTCCAATCATATATGTGGATGATATGTTTGTATGTATGAGTGTGCACATGTGTGCATTGACATACCAGTTTTGCATACAAGAAAGCTTCAAATGACAAAGCATTCTGCAAGACATGGCTACTCATTCTACTGAGAAAATATCATTTATCTATTATCTCATCGCTCTTCTCTCCTTCAGTTTAATGATGGACAACCCAAAACTGACAGTTTCAAAAATGCAACTTACATATTTTTTATTTGCTTTCTAAATTAGTATCACATGTTCAGATCCCACTTGTTGTCTCAGTCACAAAGCAGGTAAGTGGGGATCCCAGAAGAACATGGAAATTGCAAATGTTCAGGGACCTACTTCTCTCAAGGGGTTGGTGGGGCTGAGCAGGGAACGAAGGTGGATATTCCTGGCAATGAGAAAACTCTTAACACGATTTCTAAGTGGAAATTAGAAAAGTAGGCCCTATTCTTACATTGCAGCAGCAGAGGCCTCATCATTAATTATAGCCTTTTATTTACTCTGACTCTGTTATCTGATATTTACAGATGAAAAGAAGATGGTTTAATCACTGAGGTGGTTTAAATATGCATTTATTTTACTCAGAAATAAATGTAGAAAACAAAACCTCTACAATTTGTATTTTTAAAACAATAAAAAAGAATGATGTCATCTATTCTTCCATTCTGTAACATACTATAGGTGAATCCAAGTTATTGTAAGTACCTAATATATGTAGTACAGCATCTTTCATTTCTCTTAAACATAAAACCTTTTTAAAGACTCCGAACTTCTGAAATGGTTAATTTCAAAATACTCCTAGGTACTTTCGTCTGAGCCCCATTACCAACACATGATTGTCACTGCAACATGGCTTTACTGACACATGGGTGTTAAAAGGCAGCGACAGAGCCAACAGGAGTGAACCGAAGCCATTTGTATCCTGTAGCATTGCACTGACAATCCAAAGGAACATGCCATCTGCATTCTGTGTCGCCTCACCCTACTGAACTGTGGGTGTGCAATCGCAGAATTCAGAATGTCATGCCCGGCTCCACTTTAGGGAGCTCCCATAGCTGCTACTTTTGCTTGCCTGCCTTCAGAATTCTGATGCTGAAGTTAATATATGAGGACTTCCCTGTGTGGTGATGGAGACGTGGCAGTAGGGCACACTAGAGCACCAGATATTTGTGTGTTTATTTATTCAAGCTGCTGTGGCCTTCCCTCCCCACCCTTTCCCTTTGCAACTTACCAGCCGGAGCCCTGGGAAACTCACACCCACACAAGGATCTCAGCAGACAGGGAGGAGAAGCAAAAGCAAAAGCAAATGCACTTTAGGAAAAGATTAGGAAACCAACACTGCAATGGCCATTACTGGGCATCTCAGTTTTACCTGTGGTTTCTGCTTGCTCCAAGAAGATCACATGAGTGTGTCTTGATTTCCTTAATTCAGTAATACTGGCAGTAATCGCAATGACAGTGCCCAAGAGATTCCCTTGACAGCAGCCATAGACTTGGAGACAGCCAATATTTCCATTGAGCAAAACGCCCAAAAAGAAGAACACAGAGATGCTCAGGGATCCAGTTGCTGGTAGAAGGGAGATGATGAAAGGGCTGAATTCACTGTGATTAACCATACGGTTGATGAGTTGTTTTGTATCGGGCCCTCCTAGCATTCTTCTCAGTTTTAGCAGAGGATAAAAGAAGAGCTCAGATGTATAATCACCATAGAGACATGGCGATTATTTGACTTAAGATGAGGGGGGAAAAATTTTCGTTAAAAAAATACAAAAATAAAAATCAGTTGGTTTCCAAGGCAAGATACCCAGGGCAATTCTTTGAATAAGAGGAGTCAGGAGCCCACTGAAAGAATCTTTCCTGGCTGCATTGCCGACTGCTGAGAATAAGCAGGTTTTCTGACCTTAATGACCATGGCCATTTTAAGTTAGAGAAGTCTGCTAGGTTAGAGGGATTTTAATGAGATGAAAGTCAAGCTTTCATCATACTGTATGTTAGCAATGTGATAAAAAAAAATAGGCAGAGAAGTGACCAGTAGAAGACTGATGCACTTGGCGACAGAAACTTATTTATTCCATGGGTATCTTTGTTTATACTCAGTTCTATGAATATCTCAAAAGTTTGCTAAAGAAAAATTATGGCATCATATAAGGGCCACCTTATATATTACCACTTGTCAAAGTTTAAGATGCAGAAAGTCAAATTAAGAGAGAAAAGTGGTTGTTACCTAAATTCTTGGGGCAGATTGGTGAAAGATAAGTTAACCATATGGTACCATCTTACCTATTAATTTTGCAGAAATTATAAAATAATGATGCAATTTAATATTATCACTTGTAGTTGAATTCAAACCATAGTTAAGTTACTGGTGTCAGTATAAATGATAAAGGTTATATGTTAGAAGTTTGATGTTTCAAAAGGCACAGAAGCAATCACTGTCTTTCACCCGTGATCTTTTTTCTAGAAACTTAATCTAAATGTATATATATGACTGTTTATTGAATCTCATTTATTATAGTAAAAAAAGGATGATATATAAATGTATATGTTATTTATTTACATTATTACACATATAATAGGCATAAAATTTCTATATTAAATATTATTAATATTGTTCCAATATTATTTCTACAATTAAAAATATAATTTTCATGTTTGAGGCAAGCAATTTATTAACTGAGTCTGTGAAACTGCATTAGATGGTGATGTCCCAATTTTTGTTAAATGTGTCATGTCATCTCTAAGATGATATCTTTCTCATTTTATGTGAAGATTCCAGGACTCTTCACTATATTAAATCACATATTAAACATATTTTCTCATTTCTCCAAATTCAAGATTTTAATTCCGTTTAATGTCCTATTTTAATTGGAATGTTGCTAAATCCGTTGACAGTCCTACCAACCATTTTAACAGCCTTTTAATTTGCCATCTAGAAAATTATAACTCTTCATTAACTTTGGGAGACACAGTATTGCAGTTGTGATATATCATCCCTCATTTTATTAACAATCTACTTAATGAAATCCAGGCTGCAAGCAGATGATGGTGATAATGTAAGCACTTGCCCTGGATTTTTTTTTTTCTTCAAACAAAATCAAGAATTTACTGATAAGTATATTAGGAGAACAAGCATTCAATTTCTCAGAAGGACAAGAAATTGAAATCTAAAGGAGATTTTTGAGTCTGCATAGGTACAATTAATATCCACATGAATTTTAGCAAAATGCCCAATCTCTTCCCAACACCATTTGTCACTGTAAGGCAACACGGCAAGGCTATGTCAGTCACACAATATTTATAAACATCACCCCCTTGGATCAAGGAGTGGGGATGACTTAATCTGGTAGAGGGTGCTGGTGAGCATGAAAATGACACTCAGGGAAGGAAGTAGGTGGAGTAGAATAGACACTCCTTTGAGCCAATCCAGAGGTTCTTTACTGCAAATGGCGTCGACTCCATTAGTACATTTAAACTTAGGGGCAGTTCTCACACATTGGATTTCACATACCATGATATTAATAATATGAAATTAGATATATTCAAAGACCTAGCATGTCAGCTGGAGAGCTAGGTTGAGTCTACATAGAAGCAGAGATAGAGGGGTCTTATTGATCATTCATGCCTTCTTTGGCCTCATTTTAGGAAAGGAAATTTGGGCCTAAGTGTGTGCCTAGTCTGTTGCAGGTTCGATTCCCAGTCAGGGCACATGCCCGGGTTGCAGGCTCCATCCTTGGTGGGGATGTGCAGGAGTCAGCTGACTGATAATTATCTCTCACTAGGGGCCCGGTGCACAAAAATTTGTGCACTGGGGGGGGGGGGTCCCTCAGCCCAGCCTGTGCCCTCTCCCAGTATGGGACCCCTCTGGGGATGTCCACCTGATGGTGTGCCTGGCCAGCCTGGGCAAGGGGCCAATGTCTGTTTGCAGGCTGGCCAAGATCCCCAGTGGAGACCCTCACTCCAGGGGGTGTAGCAAGCCTGGGTGAGGGCTGAGGGCAGTTTTCAGGCCGGCCACAGCTCCCACTGACCCTACGGGCCACCCACCCGGGAAGCCGAGGCTGGGGTGGCGCTGGCCACCCCACGCCCTCCCGGGTGGGGGCCGCAGGGTCCAGCCACCTGGTCCCCGCCTCCCGCCCTCCAGCCTCCCACCTGGGAAGGCATCCACAGGCTCAAGGCGCTGGATGCCTTCCCAGGTGGGAGGCTCCCAAGATGGCGGAGGCCGCAGCCCCGGAGAAGCTGCACACCGGGGCTGCGACCTCTGCCATCTTGGCTGGGATAATTTGCATACAGCAGCTCTGATTGGCTGGTGGGCGTGGCTTACCCCATCCTGGAGAAACGGTTAATTTTAATATTTCACTTTTATTAGTTAAGATTTCTCTTTATCTTTCTCTCTCTCTCTCTCTCTCTCTCTCTCTCTCTCTCTCTCTCTTTCTCTCTCTCAAAATCACTTAAAAAATCACATTAAAAAGGGGAAAAAAAAGTACGTGCCTTGCCTTGCCAAAGTAATTAAGTAAATTAGTGCCAGATCCACAAGAAAAGGTTGAGGCTTCAGTAGGCAGTTCCATCTCTTACCAGGGTCCTGCCAGGCAGCACATGCTGGCTCCTCAGATGCTGAAGCCCTGAGAACCTCACACTGGATGTTCCATCGCCTCGCAGTGTCACACAAAACTGAGAGAGGGTCACGAGAGAGGGCTTCTGAGGGAAAAAACATCCTCTCGCAAGTGTTTTCCTTTTTCTTCTTTTCTTCGGTTTTATGTAACAAATGTTGTACCACACTGAGATTAATTTTCACATAAGACCTATTTTTCCCATGGGAATCCGACATCATTTCAGTTTTTGCTCCTTTCTCATATCCTGACACTGCCCTCCCTGGGGAGGATTTGTTGTATAGGTGGAAAGCTTCCCACAGATACACACAAAATGAGACAGAAAAATCCAGCAAGCCCTGCCTTTGTCTCGCGACTCCATCTTTTCTGTGTGCTTCAGCCCATGATACAAGATAAACTCCAAGTAATATGTTACAGGTAGGGCAGATAGAGACCAGCTTCTCATAGGGCTTATGGTATTTATTATTAATTGTGGTGCTGGTCAACTGATTACAACACATCAGAACCAAACACAATCAAATCACTTTGCTCTTTACACAAATTATTTAAATAGTGCAACTTACTTTTAAAATATGTGTTTTTTATGTATGGATATAAATACATACTTTCATGCATTTTAATATATGTAATATGTTCAATTTGGTTTACCTAATATACATATTTAATATGTGTGTTTTATGTACATATATAAAAAAACTATATATGTCTACCATCAAGTGAGAAATTAAAACGAGATTCATGCTCTAATTTAAACTTCTATATGCTTTAACAATTAAATTGCCATTGCCAAAAGCCCAAGGTTGCAGGGGTAGTTAATGGGGCTCTAGAGAAATATGCCAAAGAATCCCTACATTCACACAATTTAAAATTGATTTAAAAATATTATTACAATACAATGATAAAATAATAGATGTAAAAAATAAAATGCAATGAGAAAATATGATGCTGGAATATAATTCATAAGTAGAGTTTTAATTTTGCTTTTAATGTTATTTTCAGTTTACAAGAGTGTGCTAAACATTTAGACCCACATGAAAGCACAGTTGTTCCTTTTCCCCCCTCTACATTCAAAATACTCACAAATGTATTCTGAGGAAACCAGTGATATGTACAAAGATTTATGTAGAATTTTTCTCCCTGGACTATTATAACCAAAAATGTAGAAAACTAACATTCTAGTGGAAAACCAGATTACAAGAAAGGGAAACTGTGGGTACATCCATATGACAATGTCACAAAGCTGTCAAATAAATCTTATCTCAGGAGGATATTTTTTAAGAAGAGAAAGATATTGACATAATAAGCAAAAAGAGCAGGGTATGGCATCATATAATTCCAGTTCTGAAAATGCGTTACATGTATACACAAACAGCTGAAAGGCTGTAGAATAAATATAGCAAAATGGTAATAGCAATTGCTGTTGGGAGGTAAAATAATAGGTGGTTTTAATTTTCCCCTTTATGTATTTGTTGTTTTCAAATAATTTACAATGGATATAAATTGCTTCTATAACCAGAAAAAAAAAATTCAATGCAAGTAATTTAAACAACACTTGAAAACTGACCTTTTAAATTATCCACAACTGCAGGGAGCCTGTGTCCTAGTCTGCTTGCTGGGGAAGCCTGGTTATGCAGTCACGTCAAATGCTCAGGAACCCCCAAAGTCTGGGCCAAGCCAAGCACTAATTTTCCCCAAATAAATAGTGAAACAAAAACAGACTCCGGGTACTGAGCTACGCTAAATATTTATTCTAACGATTAATAACACAATTAAATACTTAATAAAATAAGAATCAGTGGGTTTAAATGAAATCCTTAGCTGTCCAAGGTTCATTTGGGTCCCAGCTTAACCATTATTTGCATTTAGTATAAACTAATTTACTGCTATTATCATTTTTATTAACATCATCAATTTCTCTGTTCCATTCGCACACCTTCAAGGGGAATCAGCAACACTGATTTTCTAGCCAAGAATCTGTATGTAAGAACCACACCTGGTGTACATCTCTCATGGAAAATTAATTCTTTCTCATTTTAGTTCTTTTGGGTTCATTCCTAGCAAATGAAATTCAAAGCAACTATTTATTTTTTCCCTAAAACACAAAACCTGCAACTTAGGGTCGAGGAAAATGAGAGGCTAATTAATGTGTTCGTTAAGTTTTCTATGAAATAAACACATATATACAAGAGTGAAAAGGCTGCCCCCACCCCCATTTTCTTTTCAAACAAGTGCCAGGTGATAGTTCCATAAACAGAAACACTACATGCTCTAAGGAGGACTTTGGACCAATATTTTTAAAGTCTCCTTTTGGCTCTGAATACAGCAATATCCTGGGGGGGCGGGGGGTGGCAGAGAAGCACACGTAGGGCTGTGAGAAGCCATAATTGGAATATGCTAAGAAAATGTAAGCAAAAAATTGCAAATAAAACTGCTTATATTCATGTAACTTGTTTGGCGACAGCCATCTAGCATAAGGAAAGCTGCTATAACTCATAACAGCATCTTGTAATAAAACAGCTCCATGCATCCCTCTCAAACTGTTCAGAGCTCGAATCTCATCAGATGGCTGAGTAAGCATTACACTTTGGGACAGTAAATCTGTTTCCAATATGGTGTACATTCACAGATACGAGCTTCAGCATTCATCCTGAGACACTTCCAGCTAAGCAGTTATGGAGGAAGGGTGATTATATATTTAAATATTGGGATGCTATTTTCTCTGTCTACTTGAGTAACCTCATTCACACTAGAGCAAACCTAAATGAATCTTAGGAAACCTTCAGCAAATGCAACCCTGACGCTCAACACATAGTCTTTACCTACAACAGTCTCTGGGAAGCCTTCCCTTCAGCTCCTACAATACACTGTGCTTCTGTATGCCAGGTAGTCTGTGTATGGCTTTCTCCCTCCTCTGCATTAGCGTGTTTCCCGAGAGCCAGGGCTGTACCTTTTTCATGTCTGTATCCCCAGTTCTGCAACAAAACTAGGGACAAAGCCAGCCACGGGTAAGTGTTGATCTCCTGCCGTTTAAAGTCACTAGCCTGGATTTGAGGATCTGAATCCTTTCTGCAGCCCTAAGGTTTGAATGGTGGGGAGGATAAAGCAAACAGTGGATGAGGTTTTCAAGCTGTTTACAGACCTTTGCTTTTTTGAGGGATCCATCCTGCTTTGAGCTTTGAGGGGGGTAGGGAGAGTTGCTTCTATTCTGGTACCAACCCACTGGGATCAGAGAGGCGGGGACAGGGGTCTTTGATCTTCCTGAGTTTCTTTGTGGTGCTATATCCATAGCAAGCTCACCTGCCTCAGCAGCAGCACATAAAGTAGACTTACTAGAAGAGACAGGAATGTCTGCCTAGAATGCTGATTTTTTAAAAAAAAAATTAAAACCACCCCCCAAACAGATAAGATTTTAAACCTCTACAAAACTAGATCATGTAGAACTCTAGGCAATTCTAAAGCTAAATTTATTAAGTGGCTAGAGAGGTCTTAGATGAGTCTTGGCTCTGATTGAGCAGCAACACACCCAACTCCCTGCCCCACCCTCACCTCCACCATGGGCTCATTTGCTTGTTTTCAGGTGACACTTGTGCATGTACGCACTCATTTTCATGCCTGGATACATGGAGCATGAACACTGTTGTCTCATCGTTAAGGCTACCCCACAGCAGACTTATCTATTGGAGAGTGAACGCCATCTAATGCAGAGCCTCGTGGCACATTTACACAAGGGACTTTGTGAGATTTGTGCCACAAGAAATGATATTTCACTGCCAAATGGTATGTGGAGCTCAAAGTAGGAAAGGCACCGGCCCTGTGTCTGGTGGACATGGAAGGGCTCTGGTGGGCAGCGTGGCTAGAGGAAAACAAAGCACTCATTTACACCTGAATGTTCTCATGGGTTGAGGAGCCTCTGGGCTCAGTCTCCCTGGCTGGGACAGGTCAACCGTAGGAGGTCTGTGTCGACACATGAAAGTGTTTGAGCACATGGGGATTTTCACATAGAGTTGTGGAGGTTACAGTAACTGGTCACTGGGCACATCATCCACAGTGACAATGTTGGGGGAAATGAAACACTGCTTACCAAGTATTTCATCATCAATGAACTTCACCCCCAAAATAACGTTTAGAAAGAGGTTCTAGGACACCAGTTGTGCAGAGGAGCACAGCTAACCTCAAAGAGACATGCCTAAGGCTCGCCAACATCACATGCCTCACTGGCTTAGGGTTGGAGCCACGTCTTCCTACTTCAAATTCTGTGTTGTCTCACTGATTTCAAGCAGTCCAGAATATCTCAGTTGCTGAAAAACCTGTGCAGGAGAAGTGAGGAAGGAGGCAGGTGGTGAAGAGATGGGAGCTTGGGATTATTTGCCAGCTGGAACTCTCACTTGCTCTGATCCACCCTCTCTATTCCACAGGAAATGGCAGGAGAGAGACAGGGGATGAAGAAGCTGCTGTGAGGATGGGTGAGGATACAGCAAGGAGCAGGCAGAGACTGGCCCAGCCCATCACTGAACAAGGGTGAGGAGGTGAGAAGGTTCTCCTTTGTTTCAGACAAGGGAAAGGAGCTAGCAAAACATATAACAACAGTGAGGAGAGCCCAGAGCCACAGTTCTGGGATTAAAAAACATACTTGCATGGATGCTGAAGGGCAAAAGGAATAATTTCCAGCTCCTACTTTTCATTGCTCTTGTTAAAATATAGGCAGATTCTTTGCTGAAGGTAAAACTCCACTCTGAACTTAGGGGAAGGGACAATGAACTTGTCCAACAGGTGATGTAGCTGGATGCATACTGAACTAGGAAGTGGGAACTGGGGTTCCAACTCTAATTTTAGGAGCTGTGTGACCTTGACTACCACAGAAGCTCTCTGAGTTTAGGTTTCTTTATCTGTCAAATGAATGGTTTGAAATAGACAGGTCCCTAAGGTCTGACTGGTCTGACATTCCACGGCCATGGCACTTTTGAGAGAATTTCCATGTACTCACCGCCTACAGTTTCCAGAGAAATAGCATCTGTCACATCAATGACACAGCATTTGTATCCCTCCCTTTATTTTCCCTGCTAAGGTGTTTTAATCCTGACAGTATAATAGAATAAATCACTGCCATCAGAGATGGGAGTGACACTGGCCACACACATTAGAGATAAACAGTCAAAAATCACTCACCCATGCCTTCCCCTTTGCCCACAGCCTCTGCTGTCTGACAACACTAAGCTTGAACTACGATTTCCATCTGGCTGCTCAGATCTGAGCACTCTGCATTTCTGAACAGCTGTAATGATACTCCGCTCTCCAGCAGTCTGCCTGTCTAGATCAGCTCCGACACTGGAAATGGATTTCTTCCCTCCAGCAAATATTGAGGGAAGTAAGATTGTTACATAGTCGATCAACAAACACTTCCTCACACCAATCACAGCAGCCACTGAAGTCAGATTATATAGGTTTGATTCTCTTTCCACTTCTTACATACAAGTTGCCTGTCCTCTAAACCTTGGCTGTCTTTAAACATAGTGATGATTTTCATGTGTGAACCTCATGGGCATACTGAGGCCCATGGCCACTATTTTCAGCAAATTTAAGCTATTAACATTAGTATTATACTCTTTTGTCTCTGTGTCAAACAAGAGAAGGAGGATACTGGAGTGATGCAGAATTGGAGAAACAAATGATGGTGATAGAAAGGTCCAGAAAAGAAAGTTCTCAGAATGATGTAAATGTAGATTTTCAAGATGAGCTCCTATCAATTTATTCATTTTCTTAGGTTTCCTCAACACTTGGATTAGCAGGCATTCACACATCTATGAAGGCTACCTGTGAACAGGAAGCTATGATATTCCGTACAACCGCGAATGGTATGTCTGTGGATGACAGAGGATTCTCTGGTCATTAATAACAACAACAAAATGGATTCTTCCCTCTTAAGAAAAAAGGGGCTGTGATACACCTCAATTAAATCCCCTTTAAAAAGCTAAGAGATCAGTGTCTACTAAGGAAGTCTGAGGAGCAAGAAGTCAATATTCCCTGTGTGTAGAGGTGAGGGAGTGGAAGCCAGCAGATAGCACTTGGTTTGAGATAAAGCACAAAAGGGTTGGACCCACTGTCTGGAGTTGCACACTGCTGTGGGTGACTAGTGAGGATGGTGCTAGACTCTTCCAAGGAGCCTGGAGCTGTGCTTCTCAGGATGAAGGGAAAGAGCATTTATTATCGGCTTCCTATCCACTGGTCACAGGAGCCCCACAGCTGCTGACTTTGGGACTGCCTACACTCGATTGTTCCCATTCCAAGGGCATTCAGCACCTTGTCTTCAGCAAATTTTAGGGCATGAAATGAGGCCAGGATGTGGTGCAGAGCCTATGTAAACTGCTCTACAGTGGTCATTACAGCAACATTTAAAATCTGAGAGTTCTAGGGGGGGGGGAAGTCATATTTTTAAAAATTTCTTGAGAAGTTGGGAGATTTAACACTAGATCTGAATTCTTCAATGGCATCAAATAGTCAGAGCTTAGAGGCCCTGCTTGGGCATACAAGGACCTAAAATCAGGACAGTTTTCACCAGGACACACACTGGACACCCAGCCAGACTTATTCCTTTATTTCACCTTCCTTCCTCTATGAGGCTGGGCTTTGTACCCTTACTTAAACCATTGCATTGCTATGCTTAACAAATATTCACAAGGAAAAGCAGGTAGGATCCCCTCCACTATTAACATTACCTTTCTTCACTGATTTCATCTTTCAACCTAACCAAACTTGTTTGTGTTTCTTCCGATGGTAGGTTTAAGCTCATTATTACTTTAATGTTGAAGACATTGGATCCATTGATGTAATTAATTGGCAATGTGCTATATTCCAAGTCAGATAGTCAAATTAAATCCTCACTCTTAATGATATAAGATAAGAGACAGGAGGGCAAAAGGAATCAATCCTCTTGCTCCTTCTGACTCAGAACAACAAAAGGTGGACTCTGGCAACCAAGGTCCTAACACCCAGGCAAATGGTGGCTCATTATTGGCCCGGACACACTGCATAATGAGCTTCTGGTGACATGGAATTTATTAAGCAAACTTCTCTAAGAATTAGGAAGCTCTGTTAAACTAGAATTATGGGTTTCTGAGTGAAAAGTGAGATTCTGAGTCACTAGGCTAAGCATAAGACTCTGTAAACTTAAAATGCTAATAGTTACCAAAAAAATGGTTATATTCTGTAGAGTGTGTCTGTTATACTCAATGCTTCAAGTTGTTTTATTTGTATAAGAATACAGTTTTAGAAATACTAATGCCTGGGTCTGACTTCTTATGTAGTCAGTCTCAGGCAAGACTTGGGCATGGGGACTTTACAAAGCTCCACAGAGAAGCGAATGCGTTGCCACTGGTGAAGAGACAGATGTGGCATGTGGCCACACTCACTGACACCTCACTGCTCAGCCAGGACAGCTCATCCCCTTGCTGGAGTCTCCCTGCTATTCAGTCTCTGAGTTGGCGAAGCAGAGAGCGCTAAGTGGGTCATCCCCAGGCAGGGCTTTTGCAACACACACAAATGGGGGTCAGTGTTGCACATTAACTGCATTGTCACTGGGACCTACGGAGAACTTGAACCCAAGGCTACCAGGCTGACAGGGGTCTTTGTGAAGTCAATGGGGATCACCTGAATTTGCACTCATGTTCAGCAGAATTGGTTTGGGCTGTGGCTATTTATCCTGCAGTTGACTAGATTCTTTTTTATTGTGAAGACATGAAAGTAATATTCCTCTCCTCTATCAATGCCCCAGCTATAGCAAATAGACCCAGAGAGGTACATTTAATCCACCGTAATTACTCTCTGAATAAATTCAACATTCTGGTTCAAACTGCTACAAATACATTCAGGCCTTTCATTCCCCAAGTGCCGAGTGAACCTTAACTGTACAAGGACGGACTGGGAAGCATGTATCATGTGGCCAAGGTGGCAGTGGACATGAGGGAATTTAAAAAGAAGCACTTCAAACTATTTTTAAAATAAAATGCATCCCACTGGGACAGCAACTGTCCGATGCCTACTCTTCATAAATCAAGGTGAACAAAGAGAAGCTTCACGTTTCCTGGCTCTGGCCAAAGAGCTGGGAAAGGAGGGAGAGGGACGGGTTCAGCTGCGAATACAAGGAAGCCCAACCGACTTCTCTGGTTTGTTTTCTCATTTCCAAAAAGACCTTTCTGTCTTGAAGAAAATTCATTAAACGTAATGCTCAAAGTAACATATTAGTAAAAGATTCCAAATAATATAAAAGGCTGTGGGACATTATTAAATAAGTCCATGTTGCATTTATTTTGACACCTTGGCACACGCTCAGTATTTGTTCTGATAGCACCCAGCAGAGATGTATTACTAAAGCAGATCTGGCTTGAGTGAGGTCGAGTGGGAAGGAAAGCAGTCAGTGCAGGAGAAACAGAGAGCAACTTCTTGGTGCAATGGAGTTTGGCTGTGGCGGAGAGAGAGGGCTGCTGAGATATGCGTGCCCACTAAGGTGCTCAAGAAAGGAACATGAATTAATTTCGGGTACACACCAGACCCTTCCTCTGCTTAATTCCCTAGGGAGGCTTCTGGGATTGCCAGAGCTGAAAATTAAATTATAAACCTAAAACATGACACGGAAAATGCAATGTCTCTTTTGATAATATCAGTGTGATGATTTATCAGTGGGTGGGGCAGCATTCCTCCTGGATCCAGACCCTAAGCCATGGTAGGACAAACATTGGCATGTTTTTCATCCAACAGTGCACTTTAAAAAACAAACAAAACTTTTAGTTAGAATTGTGTCCTGTCACCCATCACATGGTACCCAAATGACAACACATAGCAGGTCCCTACAGAGTCACAATGAGAATATGCATCACAAACCCAGAAAAGCTGATAGCATTATAGGATCAATGATACTCAGAAAAAAGCAAATGATAGTGCAATCAAATGTGTGAGTGTCAAGAGTCTTGTAAAACAAGTAGGCATTTCACAGGGTGGGATTTGATCCTGTCATGCTAGACACACAACCCACATGATCTAAGTGGAATGCTGGTCTTAGCCATTCTTGAAATTCTTCTCATTAAAACTTGATATAAGCCCTGAATAACTAGACATTCTCTTACATTTCCATCTGTGAGTCAGAGCACAAAACTGCAGAGTACTTTGCTTATCTCCCGATTCACAGAAGTCATGGAACCATGTGCTGTTATGATGAGTCACTCACAAAGAGGATAATAACAATAGCAACACGTTAAGGGCCACTGGAATTTGGAAGGCAGAGATGTCACCAAAGAAGTTAAGTCTGTGGGATAAATGGATTTGGAATAGGTAGATAGATATTTTATAAAGAAGGTTTGAACATAAGAAGGTCTGTGATATTTTTGCAATTGAAATAGCCTTTGGGGCCATCATATATGATAAATGCTGAACAGGAAGACTTAAACAAAAGGCAGTCATGAAGTCTAAGGTAACTGAAATATGAATAGACTGACTACATGCACTATTCAAATTTTCTAAAGCAATCTGTAGGGCAACTAAAACATATTTAGGAGCCAAGAATCATCTGTGTGCATTAACTGTGTGACCGCTATTTGGGATAAAAAGGAAGCCAACTCTGAACTCTGAGTAGATTGGGAAATAAAAGTAATGTTTTGAATGCTAATTCAAGTCTGGACTGACTGAGTAGACCATATAAGGAAAGTAAGGTTTCTTTTCTATTCGCTCCCACTGAAGTGTCTTCTTCCTTTTCCTGTTCATTGATCACCTGCATTCTCATGTGAGCTCCCTATTTCTTTTCCTTGAACATTTTTTTCCTGGATCATCACACTAATTCCCATGAAATTATTAGTTTTCAATTCCTAAATCTCTACTCTGTTCATCCCTCTCTCCAGAATTTCAGAACTGTACATTCAGCTGGTTTTGATATCTTATACATCCATGGCATAAAAGCATCTCAAATTCAAAAGGTCTATCATTACACATACTTTCTTAACTCACAAACCGGCTCATCCTCCATTTCAAACCCTGGTGATCATCACTAACATTTAGTCAGTTTTTGTAACCAAAAACCTCAGCAATGTCCTTGACTCCTCTTCCCTCTCCCACTTCTCTTGTCCCATCAGATGTCTGGAAGTACTGATTCTGCTTTCTACACATCCTCAGCTTTGCTAGTCAACATATCAATTGTCAGGAATACAATACACACTCACTTGTTCACACACACACACACACACACACACACACACACACACACACACTCACCCCTCACATATGTTGTGTCCCTGATTTACTTAGCCACTGGTAGAAAATTAACAAGGTATGTAGTCACACAGAGACATAGTGGATGCAACACAGTATTTTCCTTGCCTTGGACCAGTATGAGGTGTTTTGTTGCTGGTGCTACTCTTTGCATAGGTATGAACCTAAAAAGTTGAAAAAAAATGCAAATTCTTGTAACAACACATTTTTATATTCAGGCTTATGTCACCATTCCAGGAGGACTTGACCTGATAATCTATGTATTCTCATTTAAGAGTTGTTTGCAAGCATTGACCTCTCTGGGCTCTTCAAGGAAATTCAGCACCAGGAAGGCAATACTCTTTTTGTAGGAAAAGAAAGCGGTCGATGCATGCTTTATATAAGTCTCAGAATAATATATCTACCTCCCCTTTTACAGTGTTCTAAACAGTCAGTACTTCCCAAACCATCTCCACTATCCCAATTTGGTTGTAAGACTCCTTTGCCAAGGTGAAATACAAGTCCTAACTCATCTCACTGACCATCTTATCTCCCTGTAACCTACTTCATAAAGCAAAGCCAGCACGATCTCCCTGAAATGCCTTTATGACCCAGTTTCTCCCTCTACCACTCTAGCTCATCTGTTCACAATCCACATTCAGCTAACCTGAACTTCTTTTAGATCCTTAGAAGCAGTGTCTGGACCTTTTGCATACAGGTGTGGGCAAAAGTAGGTTTCAGTTGTTCGTAAGGAAAATAATGCAATAATTAAATAATAATACAAGAATAAGCTCCGTGTTTCATGTACTCACAACTATAACCTACTTTGCCATCCTGTATACTATACGTTTGGCTTGAACACTCTTTCTTGCCTTCTCGATCTCCCAACTTCTCCTCATTCTTCAAGTGCATAAAAAGATGTCACAACTTCTGACATCCTTACAGTGAAATTCTAGGTTGGCTATCTTTCCAAAACTATCCAATGTTTTTCCTTCCTTGGTGTTTCTCAAGCTGTACCTAGTTACATGTCTATCATACCTGTCCTCTTCATAATTGCCAAGCTTTGTAAGGCCAGAGACCAGACCTTATTCATTGTTAAGTCTCATAATACAGTTTTCCCACAAGTACCCCCCAAATATTTTTGAATTAATTTTAGTAAAGAGACAAGTACAAGGAAGTGCTTTAAAAACCTAAGACAATTCATTCTATGAAAAATATACGGAGGAAGTGTGAGAAAAGGAGGCAATTTAAATGGTGAAGAAAAGTTGGCAGCTTCTCATGAAATGTGAACATTGGAAATGAGATAAATTAAGAAGGAATAATGGTTGTGATCTGGTGAACTGCAATATAAAGAATCAAGAAAAAAGAGCGAGTTTTGGCAGACTCTACCTAAAAGCAAGAGTTGTGATACCATTTCAAAAAGCTTGGAAATAATAAATGGAAACATATTTTGAGGAAAAATATTGTTTGCCACTTGGTTATCTAAGAAGAAATACTCCAAGGGCAGTGAGGAAAGTAGAAATGGAGCTTGGAAGGACCATATTTATCTTAGATTTCAGTATCATTGGGATGTGAGCATCCATTATCAAATCAATCAATATCCCTTACCTACTTCCCTTTCTTTACCACATGGAATCCATTCCATTGCATTTAGGAGGAGCTCACTCAAAGCTATCACTAGGCACAGGGTAAGCCTAAGTGTAAGACATAGCCAACCAAAGTCAGAGTGATAGGGACATTGTTATATGTCCATGACAGCCCTACCTGAACCTTTCTTGGAAATGTTCTGCTCAAGTTTGGGAAAACAAACAAACAAACAAACAAAATAAAACAACAAACAAAAACACCTCTTACCAATGATGTGACCAAGGGAAGAGAATATGAGAGTGGGGTTGTCAAAAGAAAGCTTCAAATAAATCTCTTTGAAGAGTAAAGCCAAGTAAAGGAAATGAAAAATATGAGATGAAAAGTGTTGCTATTCGACAGTCCTATTTTTGAAATAGCTCATCTCATTTGGGATATTATTACTTTACTTTCACTTGTAACTGAAACAATTTTGGCAAGTAGAAACAGTGAATATGTACTTGTAAGGACAAAATCATTCTCAAGAAAATGCCATGGAGAAGAGGATTAAGGGTGGAACTGGTAATTTACTATCAGAGAAGAACAGGAAAAGGATTGAAAGTTAGAGCCAATGTTGAATGCAGAGTTGACTGTACAGGAAGGATAATGATTGGACAAACATAAAGACTGTCACCCAATGGCCACAATGATTGAAAAATATAGATGTAATCCTAGAAGGGCAGTGGAAATCAACAAAGAAAATCCAGATAAAATTGACTAAGTGATGCAGACCTCAAATTATTACATATGAAGTGATAAGAATGAATTAATTTTCATTCAGAGATTATATGGATAGTCTTCTCTTAAACCCATTCCTAAGATTTACATTTAATTATCTGCCATAAAATGTACATCTTTTTAAAAAAGTGTTTGTATCCAGTAGCACTATGTTAGAGCATTTTCTCAATCTTTTTTTTTTTTTTTACTTGTAAAACTGTCTGGCTAGCAACTCTATTACAGTGTGTTGGCATGAGTTGACAGCTGTTAGATGGTATCTTTCATTCCTTTCTAAAAATAGGGAAATAATGTGTGAGTTACATTCATCTTTGGGAGCAAAAGGTATGGTGCATAGGGAGTCAAACACACTCTAGGAGTCAAACAACTTTAGGAGAAATTCAGGGTTTGAAGATGTCAGAATTTTTCAAGTAATAGGAAACAAATCCAAGAGAACAATTTTCTGTTGCATGCAATATTATGAGTAGGAGAAGAAATGATTACCACTTTTGCTGGTAATAGGATTGAAATGACACTAATTATAATAATAACCACTAGCCTTTAGTCATCACTTATTAAGAGAAAGACAATATCCATAGAATGACAAACACATAATTGTTAGAAATGAGCCCAATAATTACATTGGTGGGAACTTTTACAGATAGAGAAAAGGAGAACCTAACAGGGGTGGGGAGCCTTTTTTCTGCCAAGGGCCATTTGAATATTTATAACATAAAAATTACCAGCTTAAAAATTAGCCTGCTATATTTGGTCAAACATTTAATGAACTCACCCCTAATGCCTTAGCAGGGCCAGACCAAATGATATTGCAGGCTTTATAAAGTCCACCCTGATAGTACACATGAGTACTAGGATGCTGACACAATTTAACTCTGGTCTGCTTCTAACTACTCTCCCATATGCCTTTCATATGAAGCAACATAGATTTAAGTTAGCCAGCCAGAAGACAACAAGCCATATTACATTGAAAGACTGTAGAGTCTTTTTTTTTTTTCCTAAAGATTTTTAAAAACAGACAACTGAAGACTAAGAGGCACATGTATTCTCAGTTGTGTTTTGAACAGAACTCCTGCCTAGAGGCAGGAGAATAATTTGAAAGCAATCTTCTCAAGGTACTTTTCAGCCTTCCAAGTATTGACCAAAGTCTTGAACTTCACTAAAATCTAAAAGTTGTTCTTTGAAAGTAAATTAAATTAAGAGATTGGCATTTTTCAAAATAAAACCTTTCTAACTGTTGCTTTGGGTGCCATAAAAAAATAACATTTTTATGACAATGGTGTGTACAGAAATACTCACAGGTTTTTCAAAGTGTGTCAACAATTATTATATACATTAATTGAATCAACACAGGTAACACTGTCGTTTACTAGTTGTTCATCGGTTTTAAGCTTATTAATACGGGTTGAATTTATGCTTTGGAAAATTACACAGAGCATAAAAATTATGCTCAAATTGTTTTAAAGGAATGAGAAATGGTTTATGAAATACCCAAATCTCACCAAGCCTAATATGTAGATGTGTGTATGTGTTTATGTATTTGTGCATAGAAGGGTTGCTGAAAGTTATTTCGGTGCTAGAACTGATTGAGAGAACTGGTGCAAGCATTCGCTTAAAAATCCAGTCTTCCCCCAGTTCTTTCTTCTGCTTGACCCAAACAGCCCCCTGAGGTGCAGAGAGAGAATTCGATCTCAGCTCCGTCTCCAGAGACCTGCACTGCTAAGTGGGACAAAGGGCTGGGCTGTTTGAGGAATGAGAAGCCTGGCTCGCTCAGACACCAGCTGATTCTGCTTACCTGAGCAATAACATTTAGATAGGCACACCTTTCTTGGTTAGTATTCCATGTTGAGAACAAAAGGTGATGCAAAAAGGTGATGATGGTAGGGGAGGGCAGAATATCTGGACAGTAGGAAATTTTTCCTACAATAGTGGTCAGTTGGGAGGGACTGCAGCTAGCAACACTTTCAGGGAGACTGGGGTAGCGATGGAAATGGAGAAAATGGGTGAGAAGAGGACTACATACAGGTCAGTGGGCTGCTGGTGTCCTCCTCACGATCTGTTCAGTCAATATTAGTGACTACAGGTCCTTTATTATTAAGGAAGTTTAAAGGGGTGGACCCCTAAAAAGTTTATAAACTGAACTTCATAGACTCTTCCTAGCCTCTGAGGCTTTAATGACTTATCTTTTGGTTCTCTATTTATGCATTGGGGAGGTGATCAAACATGGCTCTTGAATTTAGCTCTCTGATTGGAAACCTGTCTCTAACTATTCCTAAATTAGTGACCTTGGATGATTTATTGAATCTCTCCATGTATCAGTTTCCTAATCTGTAAAATAATAATAATAATAATAATAATAATAATAACATGGCTCATCTCACACCATTATTGTGAACCTTAACTGAGTTAATACAAGCAAAATGCTTAGCCTGACACCTGACATGTAGGAAGTGCATGCCAGTATTAAATATTTTTCTGTTACTGTTATTGTCACTGTTGTTCGCCATAGCTGCACACTGTGGACTAATCCTAGCAAGGCATGGAATGCCTGCCAGAGTCACAGGCACACACCTATACAAAAGTCAAGGTCAAGTCCAGATTCAGGCTCCTAAGACCAACGTGACTTGTATATCAGACCGCTCTACAGCTGCACTTCAGAGTCCCAAAGAACAAGCTTATACAACTTGCCTGGGAACTCGGCTGACCTCTATTATTCAAAGTGGCACCTCTTTCGCAGGTTGGATTAGGCCCAGGTCTGATCACAAATCAGACCACTGGGCACTTTTGTCAGGGGCATTAACACTCCGACCACTAGGATGCTATTTATTGCAGGATTAGTCATTAACTAATTACTCATTACTCCAATGGCCACAGACTTAAGGTCACCATTTCCTCCCCTCACACCAGGAGGATCCAACATGATAGAGGTCAGATAGGTAATTTGCATCATCTTTCTCTGCTGAAGAGGCCCCCAGAAGAAGGCAGAAGAGGATTCTGTGTTGAAAGCAAGCAAGAAGGTGTCATTTTGACAGGAGCCTCTGTAAGCTCTCAGGGGAAGACCTGGCCCCTCTCTCCTGCTGCCCCCCCCCCCCCCCCCCCCCCCCCCCCCCCGGCAGCCTCTCACA
Organism: Murina feae; assembly: GCA_004026665.1. NCBI lineage: Eukaryota > Metazoa > Chordata > Mammalia > Chiroptera > Vespertilionidae > Murina > Murina feae. The sequence continues at coordinate 63,941 of PVJC01001986.1, read as the reverse complement.
TTTGATAACTTGCAGCTGGCCAGCTGGGGAAACTGGACAAGGTCTGACCCTAGCCCCGCATCACTTCACTGGATGGCAATTCTTTTCCACTCGGAGCATCTGGAGAGTCATCCAACTGTGTTTGCCAAACTTGCATGGATGTGAGAAGCGTGTTTGTTTTATAATCAGTGTCTTGGGCTTTAGATAAGAATACCACAGGAGATGATCGCGCTATGATCCTTGCTAATGTACCTCTAGGCTAATAAGTACCGAGACGATCCTACTCTTTGATTTCATGAATAGGGAAATAAAATGGGAGATGCATGACATTTGAAAAAATGATTATTACTGAGTGTAAAATTTATTTTAACCCTCTCTGCAGAGGCTAAGTTTCATGTTGAATGCATTGCTTGCCAGATTGTACCTCCTGTTTCCCCCCATTCCTTAAATATGTGCTTATTTACTTCCTGCAGAGTTCAATTTCAGAACCCATCAAAGTAGATCCACTCAGACCCTGACTACATTTTCATGCATAAATTCATAGATGTCTTCAGAAGGAATGGCACTTGCATATGCAAATACTTTCCAATGCCTTTTCATTTTTACTTTTGGCCTGCACAATTTTTAATTCCTGGAAACACATTACACAAACAAAGATGGGCCCAATAACAACATACCATGGCATGTGTGAACTGTTAATTGCAAAACAATGAGTCTGATAGGGCCAAGCAACTTCCACTGTTATCAGTGGAGCAAGATTAAACAGGAAGAATAAAGATATATTGGAAAATAAAATCCCAAGCATGTGGCTTCATTGTGTCTACATATTAATAAGGGGGAAGGTGACAGGCCCGCCCACAATTCAACAACGATTTGGGGCCCACAGAGCAACGCACAAGGCTGCAGAAGCCAGGAGGCACCTTTAATGAGGCTTAGGAAGGAGAGCGCGGTTTTCAGCACAAAACCACGAGACACAAAATGTACAGGCAACATGGCAAATGAGACCAGAAACACAGCAGAAGATGAAAGGTTTTCAACCTAGGTGAATGCGCATCACCTTTCCAGATATCTGAGTCTTGTATAGGTGATGCTCTTGCAAATAAAAGGAGGGTGTCATGACTTTTCATAGTGGACATTTAAGCACTCCCTTCATGAGTTACACTGTGCCTCTTCTTTTCTTTTTTCACTTCCCACTACATGCACTTTGGGATTCTGGTGAGAACTTGAAGTAAAACACTTGTTGAAGTCACTCGGAGATCAAAGGCATTTGATACAGAGCAATTTTCAAGCTATACCCTCCCCCCTTGTTTGAAATGTGTTTCATTTACATGAAGATAACTCAGAAAATAAGAGTGAAGATTAAATGAAAATTGTATCTTGCAAGGGTCTGTAAGTGCAATGAAAACACATTTTTACCTGTTTCTTGGCTGATTTGGGGGAATAGCTTATTAAAGCTGGAGCTAGGATGAACTGGGAGCATATGGAAATATGTTCTTTAGAAAAGCTGTTGGATTACAGATTTTATATATGTAATACGTAGAGAGCGGTTGAGTGGGCTTAGCATATCATTAGCATATTACGCTTTGATTGGTTGAACGGCCGACTGGATAACCCGACACTTAGCATATTAGGCTTTTATTATATAGGATAGTCTTCTAAGAAATAAAGAAAAGATAAGTAAAGTAATTTAAGGAAGTTAAGCAACTAGGAATGGAATTCAAGCTGCTGTAGACTGAATGCTTGTGACTCTCCCTCCAAATTCTTATATTAAAACTTAATCCCTTTGGTATTTGAAAGCAGGGCATTTGGGAGGTGATTAGGTCATGAGGGTGAGTCCTCATGCATGGGTATCAGTGTCCTCATAAAAGCGGCCTCAGAGAGCTGCCTGATCCCCCTCAGCTATGTGAGGACACAGGAAAAGACAACTGTTCCTGAACGAGAAAGAGAGCCCTCCACAGATACCACATCTGTCTGTCCCTTCCTGCTAAATGCATTTCTGTTGTTTGTAAGCCACCGGCTGTGGCATTTTGTTACAGCAGCTGAAAAGGACTGGGAAACAAGCTAAGGTAGCTGGAGGAAGTAAATTAGTTGCAACATGTACTATAACAAGAAATAAAGACTCAGTAATGTAATAACCAGGCAGGCGGGGCCTTGACCCCTGGCACTGGCAGGTGGTCCCTTCCCAGGGCATCCACTGCATTTCTGTGCATTCACTTCTAACTTTGCTAAGCCATCGATGTAAACTGCACACATAGCAGAGCTGGAAGGCAACACACAAGACCTCGGGCTGGTGAATCAACTTGGCTATACTGCTTACGCCCACACTTCCATACACTGACAGCAACCCTGAGGGGTGATAACCAATTCCTTACGGATACTGAACATGAAGAGAATGTCAACTGTTAGTACTTGGTAGACAAATGATTTCTTCCCTCAAAAAAATCAAAATACTAGAATTCAAGAGAAATATACCCTATATGGAGTGAGGGTCTGCTGTTAGGTTACATCAGTCAAACCCTCCCATGGCGTGTGCCCAAAAGCAACTACCAAATTGTCAAAGAATTTAGTGTCCAGGACCACAGAAGCACTTCTGTGAAACCCACAGGCTCTTGGTCCAGTGGATGTAAAGGACTGCTCTCACCTAAGCTCTCAGGGACCACTGAACGGCGCCAGGCTCTGTCCCAGTTGTCACGGACCTTAGCCATCAGTGACACACAACACAGCAAGTCAGGAACCAAGGACAGTGAGTCAGCGGGCGCCGCTCCACATACCTTGTCTTGGGAACTCATCCGACTCCCGGTGAACGAGGTCTGTGACTCGGTTCCCGTAGTGCATCCTGCTGTCGTGGTCATAGGCCTTCAGAGTCTCACTGGAGCTGTAGGACTTCTGCGTGGGCACGCGACAGTCCTCGCTGTCCAGCGAGGAGCTGGTGTAGCGGCACTCTTTGCCACACCGCCCGCGGGTCAGAGAGCGGTGTCGCCGGTCCTTCACATCCATTATTGCAGACCAGGCAGAGCACTGATGATTGCGGAAAAGTCAGGCCCGAGTGTTGGCACGGGTCACGTGGGCACCTAAGCACACCAAAGGAAGCACACAACACTGATTGTAAGAAAATGCTGCCTTCCGTTCTGACTCACGTTCTGACTCAGATAACAACATTAAAAGGCAAATTTGGTCAGCGCCGCATAATCTCTTGCAAATGCTTAATGTATACTTAAACCATCAGCCTAAATAGAACTTGATACAGTAAATTAATTTTCTTGCTGTTTAATTTAATAGATTTGGGGGTGGGGCGAGTAATAGCAAAAATAAGTCATCTTTTTATTTTCTCTTTGTGCACCAATGACATAATAAGTCTATCATTCTAGTGCAAGAACTTACTATGAAGCAGTTGAAAGTAAGACTGATTTTATCGTTCTTTAATTATATTCTTTTTGCTATAGAAGAGTTGGGGGAAACAAAAGTAAAAAAGCATATGAGACATACATATATGCTCTCGATACTTTGCAATGATACCAAGTCAACTTGACTGACCTAAGACTGCCTGGCTGGGACTGGAGAATGATAGTGTTAGGCATTCTTGACATGCAAACAATCTTCCCCCAATTCCTTTAATGAGCCTTCAGCGTACTCCTAGTCAGTTTTCTCTCCTTTGCAAATCTTTGTGTTGGACACACTGTAGGTAGGGCACAGGAGGTTTATCTCTGTGCAGTGGCTGATGCAATGCTATGAGCACACTCCAGCAGTTCAGATCTTTCTGGCAAATCAGGAAGATGGCAACGCCCGCCTGAGCCCCTTCTAGAGCCACGTACACAGTACCCCAACCTTTACGCTCATTGGTTCCCTAAGAAGACGTTCCATGATTGGCCAGCTCTGCTATATACACTGCTGTACTTTCCCAATAAAATTAGACCTGCATCACAGAACCTGGTCTTCGGAGTCGTGTATGCAAGTGTCCTAGCGCTAGGGGCTCTGACGTCCTCACCCCTGGGAGACCCCCTGCTTCAGACACACCTGGTCATTTCTTCTTTCTAGTTATCTGCCAACTGGAGAGTTTGCTGAAAAGAGTTCTAACTGACCCAACAACTTCATCCCCAACCTGAGCCCACCACCTGTCATGTTCATTGCTGGAATATCCATTGCAGGAAAGAAACAAAGGGAGGAGCACTGTATAAAACAGGAAAGTGATGGAAAGGAGGCTCTCTAACATATACTAGTAAACTGGCAACTAGGGAGCCCCACAGTCTGCCACCTGACACCCTGGGTGTGTATGCCTAACATCGTACAACAGGAACGGTGAGATGCCTCCACGTTCCAAACCGCAGGTTCTTATTGATTTCATGGGCCATGAAAATAGTATGGCCTAGAGGGTCAGGGGCTGGACAGAATGGACAAATAAAGATCTGAATTAAAATGGAAAGTGCAGCCAGGGTACTGATTTTTCTCTAGGCTACTGTGGCTCTCTGTTTCCTCCATGTGTCAGGAACTACTTGGGGATCTGTGGTTCTGAGCCTCTCTGCTCTTCTGTGCTTATTCAACACCCTGTAGTGGGATGTCTCTATATACCAACAGACCAGCCTGTATACACACAATGTGGACGGCATCTCTCTCAAGGTAGCAGGCACATAGTCTCTCCCTGTCTTTTTACACCAAGAGGGCCTTCTGCATTCTGGGGAACTCAACTCATTTATACCGCTTCTACATTTTATCACATACTTCCTGTTATCATGGACGAGTTTGTTTAGTAATGGAAACAACACCAAGCAACACCCATGTGGCTGCCACAACCCCTTATACATATATGTAAAAAAAGCTAATAGCTTCCCTGACTCAGGACATTGAGAAGCAGCTTGGAGAGTCCCAGTCAAGATCGCAGGGCCTGCTTTGAGGACACACATAGTGACTGTGGGCATGGAATTCTTTTCTGTGCAGAGAAAATGCAAGTGTCTTAACATTAATGTGATCTCTGAATGTCAAAATCACCTCCTGTGATTTCCAACAAGTAACATCGACATGTTAGAATCCGTATTACAGACTGGTTAAGAGTAGGGCCACTGAAGCCTGGACTGGATGCCCATGTTATCAAGGCTGCTCACCAGCCGAGGCCCTTTTGAAATAAATCATCCCTGGCCTTTCAAACTCAGTTTGCCAATCAGTGAAAATGAAAACATAATAGTATTCACCTCATAGCATTTTAGCAAAAATTGAAGCAGATACTACGGCAAAGCTCCCAATAGGCTGTCTGACACACTGTAGGGACCTATGGGAAGAAGAGTGTGTTTTGTTTTTTTTCCCTTCTCTGAAAGATCAATTTTTTTTTTTCTCTTAGCTAAGTAGTTCACAGACTTGCATTAGAGGATGGAGATAATGATATAAATTCCTGAATCTCAAAGTTCTAATTATAAAACTTGATACTTAAACTACAAGCCAGAAAAGGAAGGTGCTCAGCACCTGTGGAAGGTTATGCGACTGCACCAACTCCAAGAGCCACATGTAGTTTTGGCGGAAATTGGGTGTGTTGAGTGGATTTTGTAATATTCCTCTCTCAGGTTTACTATAAGGTTTTATTCCTTGATGTTTTCAGTATTCCTGTTCAGGAAGTCCCATCTCCTCTAATTTGCATCCTGCTTTAGAAAGTGGGTTGACTCTCTATTATGTGTGGGTATGTGATTTTATTTTATTTTTTTGAAATCATGCTCTGATTTACAGGCTTAGTTAAAAAGCCTGAAGGCTTATTACCTAGTTATAAAGTACAAGAACTTTCCTGTTTGGACATTTTGATGTCTAATTTGGTTGCTCAGTGATCTTTTCCTGCTAAATCCTCTTTCTTGGCTATGCCCTTGATAGTTAAGTTTGTCAGCAATGTCACATTCAGACAAATGATAACAATTTTTTAATATAATGAGATAAAAATGACAAATCTTAGTCACTAAAAGTTAAATTTCTAGGAAACTGAGTAGAATATACAAGCTGCTAGCCTATAGATATTTTGTATTTAGCCTGCCTATTGTTAATTTTTTTTTTTAATGTTTAAAAAAAGATGGGTCAGGAAATATTATATTAAAGTCTGGATGTGGATCTATAGCTTATCATTAAAAATGAGGCTGTCTAGAAAGTTCTACTCCCAGAAAGATGGAATAAACATACTTTTACTTATACCTCCCAATAAGTTCAGCTAAAAACCCTGGGCATTAAGGAAGAATAAACGAGTAAAACAAACATAAGAAGAGTCATCTGAAAAGTGGAAAGAAGAGGCAGATACACTAGGGCCCTCAGGACCTAAGGAACAATCCTGCGGGGAGTTCTGGGATTTCTTTTTGCCCTATATACCCCAGGTATGTGGCTAAAGACACTGACAACCCAGAAACATCAATAGACACAGAGGACAAATGCCGACTCCCTCTAGTAAAAAAGCTATGAAAGGGGCAGCCTAACAAGACAGAAACACTGAGATAGTAGCCACCTCACTCTAGCCAAACAACATGGGGAAAACTGTAGCCCCATTCCCATCTTCGCCAGGAAAAACCAAGTGGGGACCCTGTATTTCCATGCTGCTGAGGAAGGAGTAAGGCACTCCCAATACCACCAGGTTAATTTTAGAAAAGGGAGCCAGGACTTTCATCCCTCCCAGGAAGGAATGAGGTCATCTTCCTCCATGGGAAGCCTGGACTTGCACCCCACTGGGTAGTAACAAGGTACCTCTCTCCTTCTCTGCAGGGGTGGTATAGGAGGGGATCTAGTGGAGAGTCAAGACTTCCACCCTCTCCCAGGGGTAATGAGCCCGTTGGCTCCTCGTTAGTGGTTAGTGGTGTTAGCAGATGCCATGTGGGGAGGAATAATAAAGTAATCCTATCTCTTCACCCAGGGAGGCATCAGTGCAGGCTAGCAAGGAGCCAGCAATCCCACATCCACGCCTCCCAGCTTCTTACAAACAGCACCCTGCGCTTGGGTGCTGACAAAGACTGAGTGGGGAACCTGGACTCCTTTCCCAACCTAGCAATAATGAGATAGGTATATCTTTTCCCGACAGAGCAGTGTCAGACGAAATCTGCTGGAATAGAAGGTTTAAATGAGGTCCAGAATCTCATAATATCCAAGTGTCTACTTTTCAATGAAAAAATAATCACCTGGCATACCAACAATTAGGAAGACCTCAAGCTGAATAAAAAGATACAATTAATAGATGCCAGCACTGAGATGACAAAGATTCTAGAATTATTTGAAATAGGTTTAAAAGCTGCTATAAAAATGCTTCAAAGAGCAATTATGGGTGAAAATGAAATAATAAAAAATCTTAAACACACACACACACACACACACACACACACACACACACACACACAGAAAGTTCCAGCAAACAAATGGAAGATATAAAGAAAACTCCAATGGAAATTTCAGAACTAAAAATCAAAGTAACCAAAAAATAAAATAATAATAAAACACCCCCAAAACAAGCAAACAAAAAATCCTCAGAAGATGGGCTCAAGAGGAGAATGAGGGATAGAAGATGGAATGAGGGAATTTGAAAAAATGAACAATGGATATTACCCAATGTATGCAACACATTAAGAAACAGACTAAAGAGAAAAAGACAAGTAGAGCCTTGGAGCCCTTAGAATGATAACAAAAGACCTAATGTTTATATTGTCAGAATCCCAGAAGGAAAGAAGAAAGTGAGAGGGGCTGAGAAAGTGCTAAAAGCCCAGATAAATATATCCAAATTTGCAAAACACATAAAGTAACATTCAAGAAGCTGAATAAATTCACAAATAAGATAAATCCAAATGCATCCATATCAACATATATCATAATCAAAACTCTGAAAACTTAAAGAAATATCTTGAAAGCATTGAGAGAACTGACACTTTATCTACAGGGAAAGACAATATATTATAAAAGTAGATATCTCATTAGAAACCACAGAAACAAGGAGATTAAAAATAAATGACAAAATACTTTTCAATTGTTGAAAGAAAAGATCTTTCAATTCAGAATCCTATATTCAGTGAAAATATCCTTCTAGAATAAAGAAGAAAACAAGAAATTCTCAGATGAATGGAGAGTAATTCAAATATTACTTGTCTAAAAGAATGGTTTAAAAATTAGTTATCTAAAACAGAAAAGAAATAATGAAGGGAAAGTTGTTGGGACATCATGAAGGGGCGAAAAACCATGGCAAGCAAAAAATATAAATAAATGCAATAGATTTTCTCCTTTTACATTTTCCAAATTATTTTTGATGATAAAAGTAAAAATTATAACACTGCCTGATGAGGTTTTAAATGTATGTAGAGGACATATTTAAGAAATTGTATTATAAATGGAGAAAGATAAAGAGACATAAAGGAGAAAGTTTCCACACTTTATTTGAACTGGTAAAATGATGAAACCAGTGAATGGTGATAAAATATGTATGTATCATGTAACAAAAACATTCACTAAGTAAGGGGAAAGTAAAAAGATGAAAAAAGAAAGCATAAGAGAACAGAAAAGTAAAATGTCAGACTTAAGCCATAAAATAGCAATAATGACATTAAATGTGAGTAGTCTAAATATACAAATTAAAAAGTAGAGTTGATTAAAAATACAAACCAGGTATATTCTGTCAATAAGCAAGTCACTTCAAATTTAGCAATGTAGGCATGTTGAGTGTAAAACTGATGAAAGAGTATTTAATGCAAATATTCATTAAAAAAAACAGGAACAATTATATTAACACTAGAGGCCCGGTGCACAAATTCATGCATGAGTGGGGTCCCTTGGCCTGACCAGCAATCGGGACTGATCCGGGCCGTCTCACCAGTCCTGATTGGGGACGAGTAGAGATGACCAGAGCCAGTCAGCGGAGGGGAGGGACCATGGGAGGTTAGCTGGCCAGGGGAGGGACCGTGGGAGGTTGGACAGCCGCAGGAGGTTGGCTGTGGGAGCACACTGACCACCAGGGGGCAGCTCCTGTGTTGAGCATCTGTCTCCGGATGGTCTGTGCACATCATAGTGACCAGCTGACCGGTTGTTCAGTCAACCGGTTATAACAGTCGCTTAGGCCTTTATATATATAGATTGATTAGATAAAGTGGACTTCATAGGGAAAGAAAATTACCAGAAACAGAGGGGCATTACGTGATAATGAAAGGACCCACCCACCAAGAAGAAATAGAAATTCTAAATATGTGCGCATCAAAAAATAGGAGCTACAATATATGTGAAGCAAAACATCATATATTAAAATGAAAAATAAATAAATCCACAATTATATTTGGAGGTTTCAACATCAGAGACCCCAAAATTAATAAACAACTAGACAGAAAATCAGGAAGGATATAGAAGAACCCCCCCAAAAATATCATCAGCCAACAGATCTACTCAACATTTATAGATTATTTCTCCCAACCACAGCAGGTTATATATCAAGACAGACCATAGTCTGGAACACAAAACAAACATCAGGATTTTTAAAGCAACTGAAATCATACAGGGTATGTTCTCTTACCACAATGGGATCAAACTAGAATTACTAGCAAAAAGAGAAGAAAATCTCAACTACTAGAAAACTAAACAAAAATTTTCTAAATAATTCATGGGTAAAGGAAGTAGGTCTAAGCAAAATCAAAACATAAAGTGAAGCAAAATGAAAATGTAACATAAAAATGTGTGAGAAACTGCTCTGCAAAAATCATGTTAAGAGGATAAAAAAAAACAGGCTGAGAGAACCTATTTGCAAACCATATATCAGATAAAGGACAAATATTCAGAATATATATATATATATATATATATATATTTGAAACTGTAAAGAAAATCCCAACAATACAATTTAAAAACAGACAAGACATGAAGTGACATGTCTCCAAATCATACACATAAATGGCAAATAACACATAAAAAGATGCACAAAATTATTAGCCATGAGAAGTAAACATTAAAATCACAAAGAGATATTACCATGGACTTGTGAGATGGCTAAAACAGTGATGATAATAATAATAATTAATGATAATAATAATAATAATAATAATAATAATAATAAAAACTACTGGCATGGAGGTGAAAAAATGTAGATCACTCATGAATTGCTGCCCCAGATGTGAAATGGCACAGCCATTTTGGAAAACAGTTTAGCAGTTAAAAACACAACACCACCAAAAATTAAATGTACAACTGCCTTACAATTCAGTAATTGCCCTCCTGGGCATTTCTCCCAAAGAAATAAAAACAAAAATATGTTCACAAATGTTTGTAGCAGGATTTTTTTTTTAATAGAGCCAAATTAGAAACAACACAGATATCCTTCAATGGGTGACTGGTTAAACAATACTCCGGTATACCCACAACATGAAATATTGCTCTGCAATAAAAAGGAATGAACTCTTGATAAGACATAAAAATCAGGATAACTATCCAGAGAATACTGCTCAGTGAGAAAGCCACCCAAAGGTTACAAGCTGTATGCTCCTTTCATACGACATTCTTAAAATGAGAAAGTATAGAGATGACAACAGGTTCATGGTTGCCGGGGTATGAGGGTGTAAGTATGGCTGTAAATGGACAACAGCAGAAATCCTGGGGTGATGGAGATTTTCTCTATCTTGGCTGCAACAATGGCAAATCTTGGATGTGATATTGTACTATAGTTTGCAAGATGTTGTCATTTGTAGAAGTTGACTACAGGGTACATGCCTTTTCCATGAGGTTACTTGCAATTTTGAGCTTGGCATGTATTCTCCTATAATAATAACAATAATAATCTATACTAATAAAAGGGTAATATGCTAATTAGACTGGGAGACCTTCCAGGAGACCTTCCAGATCTTCTTCTGGACAAAGCCATGGTGACAGGGCTGAGGTAGAGGTGGTTAGGGGCCAAGAGGGAGGGCAGTTGTGGATGATCAGGCCAGAATGGGATGGCATTTGTGGGTGATCAGGCTGGCGGTGGGGGGTGGGAGGCAGTTGGGGGCAAGCAGGCCAGCAGGCAAAGTGGTTAGGGGCAATCAGGCAGGCAGGCAGGTTAATGGATAGGAGCCAGCAGTCCCGGATTGTGAGAGGGATGTCTGAAACCAGCAGTTGGACATCCCTCGAGGCATCCCAGGTTGGAGAGGGTGCAGGCTGGGCTGAGGGACACCCCCACTCTCCCTGTGCATGAATTTTGTGCACTGGGCCACTAGTAATAATAATAATAATAATAATAATAATAATTACTATTATTACTTTACTACTCCTTTTGATTTTATAGCCAGTCAGCATTACTTATTTCAATCCCCTGATTGGCCAAAATAGGTCATTACATTTGTGACTTTGGGTATAAAGGGGAAAAAAATCTACTGCTGCATCCCCTGGTAAAGATTATAAAAGGCCGGTTACCACAAAAGAAGCAGCACTTGTCAACCTGTTTTTCTTGAGACAATTCTACAATTATAAGATGTTGGTTTTCATCCTAATATGGTTAAATATCCATCCTTTATCTAATAAAATGCATGTATTACCTACAATGGACAAAGCACTCTGTATAGTCGTCCTTGAATGTGAAGGTCAACAATTCATGTGGGGAAATGCTAGTTTAGAGGCTGAATTTACAAAGTAATTAAAATTGCCTTGAAGCAGTGGGAAAGATGGTAACCAAAATTATAAACCTTTTCCCCAAGCCTCTGCCTTTTCTGGCACTGACAAATGGCAATTGCCGGACGGCAGGGCTTCTGCCAGCTCTTCCCTGCTCGGCTGAGGCTTGATTCTGTTGCTCTCCACATTTCCTCTCCTGAAGAGGGTTCACACTGCTTTTTTCATCAGTTGCCTGAGTGAGTTCCATCACTTTAGCAGAACAGACTACAGAGATCTTGCCTGCAAGCCTTTGTCTAATTAACTAATCCTATGAGCTGTAACACTGTTCACTATTAACTTTTCAGACTATCCTACTACTTAAGGGGTTTGACTTGTTAATCACTGACAGCCCATTTGAGATGTGTTTGTATGTAAATGTATATGTGAGTGGACCTGTTTGGGCATGTAAATATGGGAATGATGTCTGGGTAAATTTTGGGCACATCCAAATGAAGAGCTGTTACTATTACCATTATACTGAGGCCAATTAGTGTCAAAGCTTGCCTCACCCTCATCAATGATCTCTGACTCTCCGAGCATCATTTCATTGTGCTTGAATAGTATATAATAAAGGGTAATATGCAAATTGACCCTCACACAGAATGACTAGTATCAAATGGTTGCTATGATGCACACTGACCACTAGGGGACAGATGCTCAACGCAAGAGCTGCTCCATGGTGGTCATTGGGCTCTCACAGGGGGAGCTCTGTTCAGCCACAAGCTAGACTGATGGCTGTGAGCGCAGTGGTGGTGGCAGGAGCTTCTCCTGCCTCCTCCATAGCACTAAAGATGTCTGACTGACAGCCTAGAGGAGCGGGCCTAAGTCACAGTTTGATTTCCCCAAGGACTCCCAGGCTGTCAGAGGGATGTCTGACTGCCAGCTTAGGCCCTCTCCCTGGGGCAGCGGGCCTCAGATGGCAGTTGGATATCCTTCAAGATTGTCCCAGACTGGGAGAGGACACAGGCAAGGCTGAGAGACCCCCCCAAGTGTGCACTTGGCTATATATATATATATATATATATATATATATATATATTCTTATAAACTGGCTGTAGATCTTTGGAAGGTTTATTGCTAGAAAAGCCAGCCACTTCCAGATACCCAGCTAGATTGGGACTCTGTCCATTCTGAAACTAGGTCAATGTGACCACCTTACAGCCCCAATTCAAGTGATGGGAAATCACTGAAGAAGTTTGTCCAGAAGTGAGTGGGAAAAGAGTCAGTACATGTGAATCAGTTTTTTGTTTCTGAATTTGAGCTGATGTCGCAGATATTTCAGAAATCCTATAAAAACTTTCATTATATGAGCATGTTTATAGTGAAATAGTTAAAAAGATTAATCAGAAAGCTCCTGTGGAATACCTTTCTTCTTTCTGATGGAATGTGAACTAGATTGTCTACTTGTTTCTTAGATATTGTAGGTTCCATGCTTAAAAAGATGCGATGGATAAAACCTGGGTCTTTTATCCTTGACTCCTTTGCGAATTCTGCTCTTACCAAAAGCAGAAATGCTAAGTCAACTGAAAAACAGTGCCTTCACAGATTCTTTGTGTATTAGAAGCCTTCTGTAACAGTGGATTATTTCAAAATGTTTCAATACCAAATAAAACGTAATAACAGAACCACACTCATAACAGAGAGAGGAGCTGAGAAAGGGGAAGAGGAGTTGAGGGATATCACTCACTTGGCCTCCCCAGACCCTCAAGTCAGGCTCAGATAGACTTAACATAAAAAGCAAAGTGTGTACCCAGAGATTTTCAGTTTGTCCTCTTAGAAACATCCAAGAGCAAATCTGAACATGGATCCACTCCAAATATCTGGAGACAGAATATCCCTGTGGCCTGTGGGTGGACCAAGGAAAATCTGTTTTAAAATCTACAAAAGTGGAAGACAGCGCCCCCTAATTTAATGCACTAGTAAATAAGAGGTCAAAGGCGATTTGTTTTCTGTTCCCCTGTGCAGTTATACTGTTATGTCTGGGGATAAAAAGCCAACTCTGGTTAATGTTCAGAGCCAAAAAGGATAAGTAAATTGACAATTGCATTTTGCTCTCTGGCATCAGAGCCTTTTAGAATCTGTTGGGAGTCCCTGGAGCCATCTGCACAGGAAATGATGACAGTGGAACTAGGATCTGCTGTCTCTGAATTCCACGAATCGGGAAATGTGAGGACATGTCTATGTGCTCGCAGTCTCAGTGAATAAGAGCCATGACAGGACAAAAAACGCACTACAGGTCTAGAGATTTTCCATCATAGTGCAAGCTTGTGTGCTTGTGAATGTTCTTATTTCGGATTAGCAATGAAAAGTCCAAAGTCTATGTTGGGTTCCAGCTGGTTTGGTTCATTGGATGAAACATCGGCTGGCAGACTAAAGTGTCCTGGGTTGATTCTGGTCAAGGGCATGTACCTAGGTTGCAGGCTTGATCCCCAGCCCTGGTTGGGAGGCTTACAAGAGGCAACCAATCAATATGTCTCTCTCACATGTTTCTCCCTCTGTGTCTCGACCCCCCCCCCCTTCCACTCTCTCTAAAACCCAATGAGAAAATATCCTTGGATGAGGATTAATAACAACAACAAAAATCTCTGTCAGATTTAGTCTAATTCCATGCGTTTTGCCACCTTTCCAGTATAAATTGTTTAACAGTCAGGAAATTACTATAGTTATACCTGCTGCTCAAATTTCAGTGCAACACCTGGAAGTTCACTGGAGCCTTTGCCTCCTCAGCTCCACCTTCCCTACACCCGCCCCTTTTCTCACCTCCCACTTTCCCCTGTGCCTCCTGAGAGCAGGAGGAAGCGGATGGCTGTACCTTAGGCACTAGCTAAGTTATTGTAACCAGAAAGATAGTCCCTCCCCTCTCCTCCTTCTACTATGCGGAGCTCAGAGAGACAGCAGAGCAGACACATGAGCCTGTAGCCACAAAACCCAACGAAGAAGAGCCCTCCCCACCGCATCCAGTGCAGCTTCCTTGTACATGACACAGAAGGTCCAGCAGATCACCAGGGGGAGTAGAGAAACTACAGGCTTCTAGGCAACACACCAGAGTCAGAATCACTGTCAAGTCAAGCTCCCATGTACAAATGCCTACAACACAGCAGGTCTTGAGTTGGGCTTCTTGTGTAAGTGTCCACTAATTGCACAACCCTGCAACACAGGTCTCCTTGTGTGTGTGTGTGTGTGTGCATTTCAGAGATGGAAACATGGACATTCTGACAGGCTAAGTGACTGGCTAACATTACACACTTGATAAGTATTTATGCCAAGATTGGGTCTGAGAGATATCTGACTCTGAGGCCTCCCTTCATTACAAAAATAGTAACTCAGGAAAAAGTTGTATCAGGTCACTGAATTTATAAATGTGATCCCAGTCCCTCAGTCCAATGCAGTTTCCTCATGAAAGTCACTAAGTACATCACACTCATGATATATTCCATAAAGGAAAACTTCCAATCCATTGACCAATGTGGGTGAGTGTCTCTTCTACATTGTGGGCAATGGAAACAAAGGAGAGTGAGTGACATTATGAGAAACCTCATGAAGAGTTTGGAGGGACAGGCCTCAGTCTCCACACCTGGAAAATGAAAATAAGATGCCTATTTTGAAGGATTAATTTAAGAATGTTAAAATGGGGCATGTGTATCTCCTAATAGTACTAGTTTATCCTTAAATTGTGACAGGCTTCCCTCCCACTCCCACCATCACCATCCACTTCATCACTACTATCAACCATGCATAGCATCTAGCCAACAAAAATTGCTGTAGCCGTTACTTATGTGATCCCCAAAGTTACAAGTACCACTATTCCAAATATGGGAGAGGGGGTGGGCATCATGTATGAACAACAGAGGGTTGGTATTGAAGCACCTTGTGAGGATGAACACACAGATACCTAATATCCCCATTTAGTATTCCACCTTTGCCTCAGGAAACAGTTTCACTAACACTGAAAATCTGAAATGGAGATGCTCTAACATCACCCATCCTCTTACAAAGAAGATGCATTTTACTCTGCATTGTAAACAGGAAAATATAAGTCCATGATAGAAATAACACCTGCAATAAAGAGAAAGTGTCCTGAAAAGGTTTGGTTGTTCATCATTAATTACCTGTCTGTCCAGAAAGGTGGATGCTGGTGACTGGAAATTCTGTTGTTTGCAGGTATTTAATGTTGGATTTGAAGAACTGGGATGAGTCTAAATTACTCTGCACAAAATAAGTTTTGATTCTGGTCATGTACAAAGGTCTTAAGAGAGGAGGCAAGTGCAGGGGCTGGGACCAGAGAAATTTAGATGTGTGTGTGGAGTATGCAAAACTGGTGTATCCAGAGAGGAAGAAAGAGAATGAATGCTATCTGGGTGATGTCAACTTTGTGCTCCATGCCCTCACCTAAAAAGATTTCCAGTGCAATCTACATTCTTCATTTTAGCTATGAATTTTCTTGCATGTGTATGTGGAGATAGACTCAGTGTTTTCTATCTATTATTTTATTACTAGAGGACCGGTGCACAAAATTCATGCACTTGGGGAAGGGTGGTCCCTCAGCCCAGCCTGCACATTCTTGCAGTCTGGGAGCCCTTAGGGGATGTCTGACTGACTGCTTAGGCCAGCTCCTGGTAAAGAGCAGGCCTAAGCCAGCAGTTGGACATCCTTAATGCTGCCACAGAGGTGGGAGAGGCTCCCGCTGCTGCCGCTGTGCTCACCAGCCATCAGCCCAGCTTCTGGCTGAGCAGCACTCCCTCTGTGGGAGTGTACTGACCACCAGGAGGCATCTCCTGCATTGAGCATCGGCCCCCTTGTGGTCATTGCACGTCATAGCAAGTGGTTGAGTGGCCTTAGCATGTCATTAGCATATTACGTTTTATTTGGTTGAATGACCTACTGAAAGACCAGACACTTAGCATATTAGGCTTTTATTATATAGGATTATGAGGAAGCAGATAATGCTCATTGAAGATTTACTTCAGTGATGACACAGTGCAAGGACTGACATGATGCAAAATCAAGAAAGGAATGATGAAAAGGAGAACATTTGCTCTGTATCTGAGATGCTCCTTAAAAAGCCAGGACCTTGTCTCCTGCCAGCAATCTATTTCTAGGAGTTGGCAGAGAACCTGCCTTAAAGCGCACCCAATAAAACTTTGTTAGACTGGTGGTGTGTCTCAGTGGTTGAGCTTTAATCTATGAACCAAGGGGTCACCAGTTTGATTCTCAATCAGAGCACATGCCCAGGTTGCAGGATCAATAATCCCCAGTAGGGGGCATGCAGGAGGCAGCTGATCAATGATTATGATTCTCTCTCTTATAGATGTTTCTTTCCCTTTCTCTTTCTTTCTAAGAAATCAATAAAAACACATTTTAAAAAATAGCTATGTATTTACATAGAGGCATCTGAAGGCAAAAACAAGAAATTAAATGAGAAAAATATTTTAAAAGCTTTAGGCCATTTTTGTCTCTCTTAGTGTTTAACTGTCCTGAACATATTTTTCAAGTCTACTGTTAATTTTCAGGATTTACATAAGGAGTTTCATATGAATTTTGTGACAAATTTGATCCTGCTTTGTCAAACAAATACAATGTAAGTGCTTTCTTTCAAAATAGCCTCTGTTTCCTTACCTAGAAAATAAAAAATAAATATTGCTATTTGGAAAATTATTTGAAAAATCAGCACTCAGAGCTGGCCATAGATAGGACATGAAGTCAGAATCAACGACTTACTTTAAAACATCTTTCTGTTTTAGAAAGTATGTGCTGAGACCTGGCATTGCAATATGCCAAGAGTCAACAAACATCGGTAAAGATCCAGGGAGTAAGTTTTGTCCATATCATCGGGTCTGTTTTGACTGCTCAGCTCTCTCACTATAACACAAAAGCAGCTAGATGAAATACTCATGTGAAGAGGTATGTCTACATTCCAATAAAACTTTATTTACAAAACAAACAAACAAACAAACAAACAAACAAATATAAAACAATGAGCCAAACAACTTGATTTGACTCTCTGGCATCAATATGTCAACCCTGTCTAGGTGTAGACAAGGAGCAACCAAATGCAAGAAGTTTGGAATTCTGGTCAATTATTAGCTTGAAAATAACCGTGCCTCACCAAGGATCTCCCAGAAAAAGAGAACAATCTGAGCACAAACTTTGTGATGATGCTGAATTAGCACTAGACAGTCATGGTGGTCTCGTGTGGGGGCACTAACCAGTACAATGTAACTAGAGGACATTGCTTAAATTTAGGAGGTTGCTGTTATAAAACTGATACAATTTCTTAGGCTATACAAGTCAAAGCTGTGCTTCTCCTAAGAAGACAGATTTGTAAGTTAACTGTTCTTGTGACAATAGCTTGACAGTTGACCTTTTTGCACAATGTTTTTAATTCTTGCCTGAATGTTCCTGGTAACTATTATTTTGCTAATTATTTCCTGGCATGGAGGTTTGTCTGTAAATATTAGAAGCACCAATGATGACAACACCTTATTTATTTTTTATATCACTTCTTGTTTTAATATCTCCATTTTTTATATGTATGAGACAGAAGACAATAATTTATTTACCAAATGATCAGCAATGTTGATAGGGCAAGTTTCAAGATCCAGCAGAACACAAACCTCCAAAAAGCAGCTCATATTAATTGTGGCTAAAAGGGGTATTTAGATGGATCTGTTAATTAACTAAATGAGGGAATTTGTTCACAATGTATACATATATTAAATCACCATGATGTACATTTTAAATAGTTACAATTGCCTTGGTCAATTATACCTCAATAAGTCTAAAAATAAAAGTTCCTAAAAATTAACAACAACAACAAAAAACTACAGTTAAGGAGCAAGCACTTGGGGAACACCTCAAGAGTTCATTTAGATAAACCTTTATGAAAAGGGTGCTTGGTAGCCTGTGTTTACTGCTGTATTTTGGTGGTAAATCAATAGGTGATATGCAAGAGAAGGTTTGAAAATACAAGAGCCTGATACAACATTTTCATGTGCATTTAAAAATAACTCAATGACATCAATCTCAAAATTATGTACTTGCATTCCTGCATTTCTTAATGATCCCTCAAGGTATATCATTATATTTTTACAGCCATTAGCACTGTCATTCACCAGACACATAATGCTGTAATCACTCAGAGGTTCAAGGAAATGAAAGTCTCTCCCATTTGCGTACAACCCTCTGATGTCTAATATAGTATCAAATGCTACAACAGTGTAAACTCGTCCATACATGTGGATAAAAGCCTTTGCAGGGGAAAGACAGCTATGATGAACTACCTGAAATACAGAGATGGCTTCTGATTTTTGAGAGGGGAACATTCCCTCCCAAAGCAATTACCAACATCCCTCATGCCATGCCATGTATGTGTTCTCGTGCAGCTATCTAGAAAGTGAATCTGGCTTTTTCCTTACCTTCAATGATAAAAACGGAGGGTCACTCTTGTGGAGAAAAGAATAAAGGCTCAAAGAAGTCATCAAAACCCTGCTTTCAAAAGACACATTTCTATATTTCCTGGAAATGGAAAAAGAAACCCAGGCTTGATAAATTCATATTGATCCTCAAAAGAGGTTGCTAGAAACCCTAAGTAGTCAGGATTGTTGGGAACAATGGCTAAGGACCCACAGATAATTGGGCATGCCAACAAAAGAAGGGCACACACAAAAATCCAGTGTCAGTCAGAATAGATCAAGTATCTTCCCGGCACCAGCAGGACAATGTGTAGTGTTCTATGGGGACACCAATACAACTTCATAACATTTTATGGAAGCAGCAGGATTTTAAAAAGTAACAGGTTAATTTGGCCAGTAGGATTGGCTAATGACACAGAGCAGAAGCGACACTCAAAATATTTTGAGGGGTAAATGAGTAAAGGAACATGTTTGTTATAAACCTCAATTGAAGAGATTGCAGATGGAATTAGATGGTCCGTACTTATAAAAGGCCATGCATGTACCACAGGACATTCGCACTCTCTGATTTGGCATGAGTTTTATGTCAAAACAATAATCTTCTACATACCTGGGTATCAGAAACATTTTATTAAAATTAATGAAAATGAGCCAATCATGGTCCCATGTTAAGGACTTCATATTCTCTAAACTACACAACCATTTTATTTAGGCACCCCTACCCCCATTTTACAGATGAGAGATAAAATAGAGACACATGGCTTAACATTGCATAAAGGCAGCAGAGATTGGATGGGAATGCAGACATCTGCTTTAAAATCCAGATTTCACCCAGAAATGCCAGGTCCTCTGGTTTCTCTTCCATGTATTCTATTCTTCTCTAATAACATGTAAAAAATGACCTCAAATGCCAAGAATTTAGAAAGTACTCTACATTCAACTACCTCTCATTATTACCTAAATTTTGGAAAATTAAACTTTATCTCCAGTTAAGAAGTCACTTCAAAAACAAATGAATGATTTTCTAAGGCTTAATCAAGGTAAATTCCATGACCTCTCTTTCTGAGTTAACCCTCTTCCCACTATATCCAAGTGTTTTCCTGTGATTTGATTTAAAAAAAAAATAAATTTGAATTAAAATTGATTCCAGGAGAATTCTGTACCTCTCTTTGAGATGATTAGTGACAATTTGCAATTTCACAATCATGATAAATGATCATTGTAATAAAGAGATGCTGGAAGGAAAGGCCAGGTGGTTGGAATAGGAAAAGAGTCAGACATCCCATCACTGGGATTTCACTTCAGTCACTTGGCAAGCACAAACTGTGTACCTCTGGAGAGGAACCAGAGTGAGCACATGACCTAGCTTGGCCAGAGTATCTTCTCCAGGACTATGGAGAATCTGAAGATGAAGAAGAGGCTGATTGACATTCACTGTCCTCCACCAGTTGTATCTGTAATGTACAAGGTGGGAAATGTGAGGTCAGTAACCCCTCCCATAAACAGATAAGCAGGTGTGGAAACCAGTTTGCAGAGTGAGAGAAGTATACAGAGAAACAGATGGAGAGTTTATGCAACTTTTCAATCCTAGCTCTAGTATCTTCCAGGCCTGAGTTTAACTCTGCAGTTGGGTTCACAGAGTCAGTCCTATACCCTGAGAATAAATTTCCCATTTCAGATTATCCCAGCTTGAGTTAATTTCACATGTTTGGAACCATTAAGAAGCTTAAGAAGCTTCCACCTGAACTTACATGAAGTAAAATTATTTGATAACAACATACTGCAGTCCCAACATCCCAGCACCTCCAAAACCCCTTCAGAAGGGGGTCCTGTTCACCCTTCCTTTTGTTTTGTTATGGTAGCTTCAATGTCTCAGGAAAGTCTTCATTATCTTCCTTTCTGTTTGGCTCACATGAGAGTTAGCTGTTTCCAAGAACAAAATCTTAGGCTGAAAAATCTATTTAACACACTTTCTGTCTGACCTTGCACATATCCTGGGCATCCAGATGCCTGGGTACAATTTGATGATGCTAACAAGTCCACCAGTTTGACTTGCTAAGCAAATGTCGGCGACATTAAATGCCCAAGATGTATGAACTGCTGAAGACATAATATTCTTCAGACAGAAAAGGACACATGGCCTGGTGACAGAAGCATGGCTCTTGTTATGTAGGGAAGACATCCAGGTAGAAACATCTGACTCAGTGCTTGCTTGGGTCGAGTGTGGGAAAATTCAGCAGTGCATGGGTTCCTATCCCAGACCTCCATGAGGGCTTGTGCTCCTCTGCAGCTGCCAGAGGAGAGGGGCGGATGTGACACACTCCATGGGAAAGCAGCCCAGAGTGGAGGAACAAAATACATGCTACTCAAACCATCGCATTTCCTCAATCACTCAGGAATATATTTCCATACACAATGACAGCCCAATTATTTCAAGTGTGCCCCATCTTGTCTACTGCATCAGGATTTACAAAACAAGAAAGAGAAGCTCAGCAGGTGGGTGTAGGTGGGAGAGAACGTGTCTCCCTCAGCCAGGAGCATGTGCTCACAAGCGTAGCATTTCCACACTAACCCTATAGCCAAATATCAATCTTTCCAAGCCTTCTGGAAAACAAATGACAATATCTAAAACATAAAAACACAGCCTTCTTTTTAAAACCAATCCTCCATCAAAATCACAGGATTTTCAATGTTGCGTCTAAAATAGGCACCCTGAAAATAAATAAATGAATAAATGAACGAACGAACGAACAAATAAATAAATAAATAAATAAATAAATAAATAAATAAATAAAATAGGCACCTTGGCTACTAAGAATCCTGTGTTTGACCTAGACCTAGTGGCTGTATATGCAGCACCAACTATGACAATATGATTTTGCTCTTCTTTAGAATGAACAGACTTGTCCAGCACTCCTAAATGTTTTATACATCAACAGAACAGACACCAGAATGGTGAAGGCTGGCATAAAAATGGGCATTATAGAAATATTTTCAAATTATAAAGATAGGATTATAAAAAAAATTCGTGATATTAGCATATGGGGAATTGTTAGAAAGTAGATTAAAACTGGAGCAGGATATGTGAAAATCCATGGGTGGGTCCATCCATAGAATTCTAGTCTGAGGTGAAGACACCCTTAATTCTCTGCTTTCGTCTGCTCTTTCCTTTCTTGGATAACATTCAAGAATTCAGACACAGATCCACACATGGGGCTCTGAATTCCAGCAAGAACTCCTTTTGCTAGCTATTTACTCCCAAGCAAAAATCTTAGCCTGTCTCAGTTTTTCTTTACTCCTCTGAAAAATCATGAGAATTATCATCTTCACTTTAATAGACTAGTATTGAAAGGAATCAGAATGACCATTCCTATGATGCATTAGCACAGTGCCTCACACAGAGTAAGCACTCACACATGCTAGCAAGTCTACATTCACTGTGTCAGTCATTCATTTACTTAACCAAATGGTAGCGGGAAGGGAACATGAGTTGCCCAAAGTAATATAACTGGATTATAACACAAGTGTGTTTCAGCATCTTAATACTCAGGGAGCCATAACCTTGCATTGTACTTGAAAAGTTCCTGGAATTCTCTTCCAGGGCAGGAATGAGAGACCAGAAAATGCATCTTTAGTCCTCTTGGTTGGGTCTGCAGCAACCTGTCTCCTGCCCAGCCATCTCTCACCTCTCCCACACTCTCCCGACCTACCACCAGTGCTCACACACTTTTTTATCTGGGAAGAAGAATGGGAAGAATTTACTATTATACCTTGTTGTTTTCTTGCCCTGTTTGCCAAGTCACACCATGTTGGAATTTCACAAACCCATGACTGGGGGCCTTCTTTAACTTACTGGGTACCAAAAGAAATTAAATATCTCAATAAATCTATTTCTTTAAAAAAACAACCTTGAATTTAATATCAAATTTTAATTTTAAACATAATAAACTTTGGGTCACTGGCCCCAATTCATAAGCTCATGTGCGACTCTAGGATAGAGACTGTTTGACCCTCTCTGGAACACTAAAGAAATGGGAGGCCCAGGGACTTGGATGTCTAGGCCAGAGAGACAACCTGTGTGTCTTTCAAATTAGAACAATTACAGGGAACAAATAAAAAAGAAAGAGCATTTATTCAGGATAGGCTGCATACATACATGTTGGAAGAAAGTGCACACACGCACAAATCCCTGTGGGCAAACATAATCAAATAAGTGTTTTGAAGGATATAAATATTGAAGCCTTAATATGTCAACTCATTATTTGTGACTTGCTTTTGCCACCAAAGAGAGCAGTGGTCTCCTTTGGGAAAATGATCTACTCCCTCCTCCTTGCCTTAATTCTTGCTTCTCCCTTCACCTGGATGGGGATGACAATGATGATACTGATGACAGTGGTGACATCACTATAATAAAAGCTATCATTTATTGAAAGGTTATGTTGTGTTAGGACCTGTGCTGAGAATTTTATGTGCATGATTTCACTGAACGCTTAAAATAGTGACGGGGGTAGTAACTACAGATGTCTTGCCATTTTACAGATGATGAAGATGTAAACACATTTGTTCAGGTAGCCAAACTAGGTTTTTATTTTTTATTTTCCTCCAGAAATATATGTTCCCTGTTTATCAACCTTCAGTGGCTCTTAAACAAACATGCTTAGAGTCAAACAAATTAATTTAACAGGCATATATTGAAGACCTACATAATTTTAAAATGTTCAGGACCACTTGGGAGTTCAGACAATCCATTAGGAGATTAAATAGTTAAGCTGCATAATTGTGTTTATATCTTTAAAGACAATAATGGCATGTTCAATGACACATGTATTAAGCAGCAAAGATGGGACCAATGGCCAAGTATCATAGCCTCATACATCACACTTTTGCCACCTTCATTCTCTTTAAAACTGTGCTTCTTGAACTTCAGTGAACATCAGTCACCTGGGTAGCTTGTCAAAACACAGACTGCTGTCCCACTTACAGAACTTCCTACTCAGTAAGCCTGGGATGAGGAGAGTACAGGAAGTTCCCTAGTAACTCGGATACTTCTGACTGTGAGGCCATACTTTAAGAAGCCCTAACCCAGCAGTTCTCAACCTGTGGGATGCCACCCCTTTGGCGGTCGAACGACCCTTTCAAAGGGGTCGCCTAAGACCATCCTGCATATCAGATATTTACATTACGATTCATAACAGTAGCAACATTACAGTTATGAAGGAGCAATGGAAATAATTTTATGGTTGGGTCACAACATGAGGAACTGTATTTAAAATGCAAGAAGGTTGAGAACCACTGCAGAATCGCCCTTGTTTTTGCACCTGTGAAATGGGATAACTGCAGGACCACACTCAGAGAGGTCTTGAGAGGATGTAAATACATAGTCTATGGAAGGCTCTTACAGGGAGAGGAAATGTTCAGCACACCATGGCCTTGGTTATTACTGTTTTTATTGTTGGCAGTCAGGCTGAAAGTTCATTCAACAATCGAGCCAGAATAATTTTCCTTTCTACAGCCTAATCTTGCCTTTGTGCCACCACATGTCAATGATTACATTATATTCTATGCTGATTATATAGGTGTCTATCTTTCATGATAAACTGTCAACACTACAAGGCAATAAATGTATGTATGTTACTTTGGATTGCCTCCTATTCGCTATTCCACGGTGCCCTGATCACAGAGCTCTCTAAGCATTTACTGACTTGCTTGTTGCTTTATAATGAAATGATTCAAAAGCAGAGAGTG
The DNA here is from genome assembly GCA_004026665.1 of Murina feae. Classification (NCBI taxonomy): domain Eukaryota; kingdom Metazoa; phylum Chordata; class Mammalia; order Chiroptera; family Vespertilionidae; genus Murina; species Murina feae. The sequence goes on along the minus strand of PVJC01001986.1, from coordinate 39,213 downwards.
AAACAAGAAGAAATTTAAATTATATTATTAGGTTCAATTTAGCAGAAGATTTAGTAAGATCCCTTAGGTATCTCGCTTCAGTCGAATGCCAACCCTCCGTTTGTTGCACAGAGCGAGAGCGAGCCATGGAAGGAGAGAGAAATAGTCGATGTAATTACAGTGACATAATGGTTAAACTTTTATAGCTGAGGGGAGCAGCAAATAGGATTTTAAAAATCAAATTAAAACTGTCATTCCACAACATTAAGTTTCCAGAATTTTCATTTTTTAATATTAATAATTTTTTTCTTCAAAAAGGAACAAACAATGCTAATTCTACTGCTACAATGCTGTTAATGAAGAAATAAAGAATAATTTATCATTGCATAATTAACACAGTACAGTTAAGCATGTTTTAATGATTTTGTATAATAGCCTCTCATAACTAGATGATACTTGTTAGGCATAGCAAAGAAACAACAACAACAAAAACCACACACACACACACACCCCAAAAAAAACAACCTGTTAGGAATCATTAATGAAGATGGATAAACTGACTAGAAATTTATTTATGTTATTCTTTTATATAAAGTGTTAACATAATCTCTTGGTGTATTGTGGCACTGGTTATTCATGAATCTTAGAGGACCAGATAGTTAGTAGCACATTTTAACTGAATCAACGCTAAGAACTAAAAGGCTAAGTACACAACTCATGCAGATCAGTAAGTTTTCTTCAGCTTTGCTTCCAAATTGGCACAACTCTAAGTTGACTGGTGCATTCGACTTTGAAGGTAGGAGAAGATTGTTATCCCTAGCCATATATAATACCTTACATTTATCAGATGCAGTGATGCTATTTACCAGAATTTTCTGTTCAAAACTGTTAAGGGGCCAAGAGAAAAAAAGTCAAAACAAATGAAGTACAGGTGGCATTAAACATAATTTTGAAGCCACACTTTCTTTTGACGCTGTTACCAAACACAGATCTAGTTCTTAACCACTGTATCTCTAGGAAGTCCTGCAAAAAATCCACATCCACCTTAATCAAAGCAGATGCATATGTGGGTTTGAGTTATTACCCAGTGGGGGAGTGAAGGTGTGGGGTGGACAGAGATATCTTTAGCCATTGGACAGGTTTTAAACAGGTGACTCTAGCCCAGTTGGTATTGCTCAGTGGTTGAGCATCAACCCATGAACTAAAAGGTCACTGATTCTATTCCAAGTCAGGGTACATGCCCAGGTTGCAGGCTCCATCCCCAGTGGGGGACAGGGGTGGAGGAGGCAGCCAAGTACTCTCTCATCATTGATGTTTCCCTCTCTTCCTCTCTCTTCTTCTCTCTCTAAAATAATTAAAAGCATATTTAAAAAATAACCAACAGGTGATCCGTATGGCCACATCCAGTGTGAAGGTACATTTAGTTGACTCATATATTATGTAAATCATATTTTAGTTAGTGTTCAACATATGCAAATTTGGAAATTATACAGGAAATGTGTCTATCCAGCTGTCCTTTAGAAATCAGATCATTCAGCAGCTCTGAAGCTGGGGCTGTCCCCGTCAGCAGGGACCTGTCTCCCCAGATCTCTAATTTTCAGTTTTCCTATTGTCTGGCAATCCCATTTCATTATCTCCATCACCTGCTTGACCCTGCTGACATTTACTACATTTTAGACCTCCATCTCCTACAACTCCAGCATGGTGCTTCTGGAGGCATGGTCCCTGGACCAGTAGCATCAATAGCACCTATGAATTTGTTAGGAACACAAATTGTCATTACTCTCCCTGCCCTGGGAGAGTAGAAACACTGGGGCTAGGACCTGGCACTCTGTGTTTGACAAGCCCTTCCGGTGAGTCCAGTGCCCACTTTGGTTTAAGAACCACTATTCTAGAACATTCTTGTTGCATAGTCAAGCCTTAACACTGTTTTCATTATTTTTACTTATAGCTGAACACATGTACAAAGCATCATACACATGAAAAAAGAAAGCACATTTTACATACAAAGAAAATACAAAATATACTATCTCCAAATTGTGGTTAATAAAAGACTCTTAATTACTTTCTTTTCTTAAAACTATTAGTATCAGGTTTCAAAGGGTGTTTCAAGTCTGCTCTTTGTTTCTTGCTTTATGAAATATGGAAAGCAAATAGATACATGTCTCTCTTTGCACCACCCCCCCCTTGGCTTCATGACTTCTTAACTTTAACCATATAAAGTATTATTCTTCAGCTTTTAAAGAGTGAAAGTGTAATTATTGGAATCCATTCTTATACAAAATGTTAGTCTCATGGACCTTAACTATCACCCTTCTTTGAATTTTTTCTAGCTCCTTTTTCTCATTCTTTTTTTTTCTTTACTGGTCAAGGTATTACGAATGTGTCCTCATCTCCCAATAACCCCACCCCCCTTCTCATTCTTGACATGTTTTAATTACTACATTACTTTGCATATATGTGAACCAAATATACAGTCTATTTCACTTATAACATGTTTACATCTCACTACTCCATTTCTAGTACAGACTTCAGGGAACCTTTTCTTTTCTTTTTTAATCCTCACCCAATGTTGTTTATTGATTTTAGAGAGAGTATAAAAGAGAAACATCAATTGATTGCCTCTCATACATGCCATAACTGGGGATCGAACCTGCAACCTGTCAGTGTATGGGACGATCTTCCAATCAATTGAGACACCAGACCAGGGTTGGGAACCCTTTCTTGATTCATGTTGTAATGCTTTTCTAAGTTTTCCTGGCTTAATTTTTATACTTTTCTATGCTGAAGCTCTTCATTTTTTTTCTAGATACCTGGATTCTTTCTTTGCTTTGCCTCAGTTAATTTGGCATTTCAGTTCCAGAAAACATTAGACATCACCTATCTGACCCTTTTCTTTCCAAATGATTTATTTCTCATTTCTTGTCCCAGCAAAAAGAAAAATTAGTGTATACCAGTAGGGTATTGCAACAGTACCCAAGAGTTTTAAAAAAGCAAGTGTTTGGAACATTTATAAAAAAGCAAGTGTTTGGAAACAACTGGCTGTCCATGAAGAGAAGAATGAATTATTCAATTGTAATGCTACCTTCTAATAGAATACACTGAAACATACCAGCATATAAATATATCTACAGGAAGAAGCAGATTATAAGACATTCTACAGAGATGGGCAAAAGTAGGTTAATAATAATGACAAATAATATAATAGATAATAATACAATAATAAACTGATTCCCATACTCACAACTGTAAAACTATCTTTGTCTACCCCTAGATAAAGTTAGGATCTTTTTTTAAAAAATATCTTGTATTGATTTTTTACAGAGAGGAAGGGAAAGGGATAGAGAGTTAGAAACATCAATGAGAGAGAAACATCGATCAGCTGCCTCTTTCACAACCCTTACTGGGGATGTGCCCACAACCAAGGTACATGTCCTTGACCAGAATCGAACCTGGTGCCTTTCAGTCTGCAGGCCGATGCTCTATCCACTGAGCCAAACCAGTTAGGGCTAAAGTTAGGATCTTACTGTATGGTGGGGAATAGGGGAAAGTTACATCATCATTTTTGCATATTCTATTTTACCTGGATAACCTTATTTATTGATATAGTGCTTTAAGCTCTTCCATCAAAGTCTTGATCTATACGCCTGTCAAATAGAAAGATCCCATCTCAGCATGCTGATGCATGAGAAAGCAGCACAATTTTAGCTCCACGAGTGTTGAAGAAAAATGTAGATGCCTTTACTGAAATGTTGGCATATCTGAAGAAATTGATGGAAAAGTGCATCTCACAATATTCAGCAAGCCACCTTATGTTTTCACAGAGTAAAATTTCCTAAATCTCCTGGTCTTCCCCAAATTCCACACCACATAGCAGTCACCCTCCTTTCTTTTTTCTTTTTCCCCAAAGTCCTCCAAAATGTCTTTTCCTATGTCTGTAGTTTTTCTCTTCTCCCAATTTCCCCTTCCCTTCCTAGCTAATTATTCACTAAGTATATAAAATCTAAATATATTATCCTCTTCCTGTTTACTTATATCACATATTTGGATTGAGAAGCAGACAAACAAGACTTTGTTTAATACTGTGCAGGAAAGGATTAAAAGAAAAGAGAATAAATTGCACTGATCCTTCAACATTCATATTACTAAAGGTCCTTACATTATACTTTGAGATTAATATAATAATTTTAGTACCAATGACATCTCCTTTAAACATCTATTACCTTTATAATCACTAAGCCCCAAAAGATGAAACTTGCAGTTTCCACTATTTCCATGGCTCTGTCAGGGGAAGCGCCTATAGCTTCTACCTCTGCTTCTTTGCTTTGAATCAACTATTCAGGATGAAGGATGGCTTGACTAATAGTTTTAATTTCTCAAGGTGGGGTAACTACTGGAGAATTTTCACTATTCCTCAAGGTTTTAATGTCACCCTACATCGAGGGTTCCTAACCCTACACGCCCACTTTCATTTGTAGCCAGGGACTATGGGAATACCAAAACCAGATAGATAATATCTAGCTCGTTCACTTGCATCTTATGTAATGCGAGTGGGCTGGCTCCAGAAAACATCACCAAAGGCACTTCACCACTTACAGGGTGGGCACCGCTTAGTGGATCACATCCAAAAGCTGAAAACGAAAGCCAATGCTAAAGCCCAAAGAATGCCTAATGAATGGGAATAAAGAGCAGTAACACAACAGTAATCACAGCCTCATCAAGTTCCCCGAGACAGTTTAGGAACTGCCATCAAAAACTCATTGTTTCCAAACATCTCCTTAATAATCTTGAATTCCAAAAAATTCTTGGAGGGATAAAAAATGGGTGTAGCATGTGTCCCACTAGCCTTACTGTGTACCTAATGAAGAATAGGCAGAGCACAAAGTAAAAATAGAACTGGAATCATACCAAATCTCAACTTTCGAACACATGTACGTCAGAGCTACTGTTTCTTTTACATCAACACTGATGTGTTTTGTGTGGGATTTTTTTTTTAAGATTCTTATTAGATATGTTATGCCTTAATTGAAATAGCCCAACATTTCTTGTTCTTTCAAAACTTTCACTTCTCCTAAGTAGACAAACATCAAACAAATGTAGCTGTAAAAATCAAAGCAACATATAATTGAAATATGTTTTCACAAACAGTAAAGAATTTATAATAAAGACCAATGGTGTGCATAAAACTCATAGAAAGCATGCCAAGAAGAAAAAGGAAACAAGAGTATCTTGTGAGCTCCTCATTCCTAATTAGCACCAATTCCCTTAACCATTTCATTCATTCCTGCCAAGATAAGTGCTTTTAAATGAGAAACATGCCTTCAAGAAAGAACATGGCTTTTAGCAATCGCTTTTTGGAAATAGGACCTTCATAATGGTATAATTTCTGATACATTAAATAAAAGTCCTCATTATAGTCATCTAGAAAAAAAAAGATTTTACTCTTTATTCTGTCTTAAATGTAAAGGGTATTATAAAGAAATAAAGTTTGCCACTCAAGAGCTTGCAATTTGCAAGTGTCAATAAATCTTATTAAAATTCTTTTTATGATTCTTCATTTCTCTGGCAATTTGACAGACTTAGGGACTAAGAGTTTGACTATAGAGCTCAAAACACTAGAAAAAAGAACTTTCAGTATCACAGAATATTTAACCACATGGAACAAAAATAAGTGAATGGGTAGGTACAAATATTTTTTATCTTACTTCTGATAACATCTAAACTATTTCCTATGACTTATGAGGAACAAATTGATCTGACAGCTTCTGCTTTCACACCTTCAGCCATATTGACTCCACTCTCAACACAATGCAATGGTCTTCTTTCTGTTCCTTGATCTAGCCAAGAACATGTAATGCAAGTGGGCTTCCTTGAGTCCTTCTCACCATTCAGGTCCTAGTGACCCTATACAGGAAGACCATCCTGGATCACTTTATCTAAATGCAACATTCATTCTTTACTTCCTATACGATTCCTTTTTTATTACTTCATCAATAGCAGACATTACTCTAATAGTCTAGCTCATTTTTCCCTATTTATTGGGTTTCCTTCTCTCTCTCTCTTTTAATGTAACCCCCATAAGAGGAAGAGCCTTACATTTCCCAAGCCCAGTAAATCCTTGCAGAGTGCTTAAGAGAAAATGGAGAAATTTAAGACAAGGGCTGGATAGTTGGCTGACCCAGATAGAATTTAATTTATGTGGGAAACTGGCTAGCTGGAGGAAGGAATGACTTTGACACAGCTCATCATAGAGTTCCCATTTCATCTCCAGGTGTAGCAAGTGGGGCAGAGGGACTTTCTCTGTATACTCAGCACCAGAGATGCTTCTGACACAAATGGCTTTCTTCTGGAGCTTTGTTGGAAGACTTTGAATAAGGCAGCTCTTAGGTGGGAAAGGTTTGAAGAAGGCAGCTATTCCTGAAACTGCCCTCTCCCTCCTTTTACCCTTTCTCTCCTTGTTTGTGCAACTATACTGTGATCTTTGGAAGCTCTTAAGTCCGTATTCACTATTCCAGCTGATCTCTAGAAGTGCAAACCCTCCACTGCTTAGTATTTATTGTAGAGAATGTCTTTTCTTTTTCTCATGTCTGTCAAGCAACTTGTACTAAATATCTCTGAGGAAGGAAAACCACGAAAGAATCTACCTACTTTATTTTGAATTTATTTGGCAGACAAGGCTTAAATGTGTGCATCTAAGTTCTTTTCCCTTGTATACAATCCCATCTGAGGTAGAAAAAGTGGATGTCACTGCCATAGCAGATTCTTTAGAATTTTAGCTTGTGACAAATTTAGGTTGTTAATTCTAGGGAATTGATTCCAGGACAGTCAGCTAGTTAACAAGTATTTATGGAGCACCAACTCTGCACTAAGCATAGATATTGCATAATGGCAGAATCTGTGGGGTATACCTCATTATCAATACATTAATAATTTTAATGAAGGAAGGAGAAAATATCACTGTCTTCATCGATGCTAATGCATTTAAGAAAACTCAACCTCCATTCTTGTATTTTGAGACCAAATTACTTGAAAAATAGATATTAACAGCTATTTTAACATGGAAAAATTGAGACTCTGCTAAGGTTTTAATTTTAAAATTTATTTCTATATTTAAGAAATCATTTAACTCTCTGGACAACTTTGAGAGGTAAGTCTCTTTATTTCCTCATTTAAATGTTAATTCTAAGACTAAGAGAGGTTTAACAAACACAGCTAAGTGGCATCAGACTTGTTGAACTGTAGTGAAGGCTAATATTTCCCCAAGTTTTGGGCTCAGCATCTTCTCCTCCTCAATATCTTTCTGTATCACCTTTGTCACTTCCACTACAGAGCTCTCCTAGTTTCTGCAAAAGTTTTCTTAACCTTAGAGGCAATATTTCATAGTCCTCTAAAATTTTCTGTATTGGGTTTCAGAAGCATAGAGCAAATTAACCTTGTGAACTCTTACTTGAGCAGATGCCAAGAGAACTCCATCCACTAGGTGCCCCAGAAAGGCCTGACCTTATCCCTAAATACATTTCTCTAACTTGCTTAGTTTTCCTGAGTAATCTCTGTTAAAGATTTTTCTATGTTTCAAGTGTGGATGATACTTCTTCTCTTAAAGATGCTAATCTGAACTTGCTTTGGCACATAGTAGGCATGCAACACATAGTTTATAAATATTTTTTTAACCTTTATGCCTTTAAGTGGATTGAGCTAAAATTCTAAAGCTATAAGTTTGTATATCAAACATACCCAAAGTAAGGCTAACCAAGAAAATCTCAAAAATTTACATAAAGGTATAACCAGTGTGGCTAAGTGGTTGAGCATCAACCTATGAAACAGTAGGTCATGGTTCGATTCCAGGTCTGGGCACATGCCTGAGTTGCAGGATTGATCCTAGATGTGAGGCATGCAGGAGGCAGCCGATTAATGATTCTCTCTCATCATTGATGTTTATATCTCTCTTTCTCTTTGAAATCAATAAAATATTTTAAAAATAAAATAAAAAGGTGTTGCTAAACAAATGAGCAGTGAAAACTCTTTAAAAATTTTACACAAAGGGCAAAGAAGTATAGCTGCCTTACTCAACTGTAAAGTCAAGTTGATTGTCTTAAACTAAGAAAAAAAAAAACACCTCATAGGTGAAATTCATAGGATCAGAGAGATGTCCTTTATCTTTTATTAAGATGACATGGGCCCAGACACTTGGCTATTTTTTTTTTTTTTTTTGGCACTTGTGTGGAAATCAAACTGAATATCGTAAACTTGTCCAAGGTGATTTATCTGAAAATAGTTTATCTTAGTGTGTGTCCACTCTTCACACAAAAAAATGAATGAAATATTACTTCTTGGCTACTTTTAATTGCAAGTGAATAAAGGACAGAATGAGACAATAAAAAGGTCATCTAAAAGTATGGTGGATATATAGCATTAGATATTAGGATGCATTTAAATTGTTTTGACCCTACTTTCTACTCTTAAGGTTTAGGTTCATAGATTTCCCTATGGGAGAGTACTATTTTGTTGCTTGTTTTTATAGATTTGTGGGCTATCACTCTACTTGAATTTAGTTATTTATTTGAAGCCTAAGAGCCTCTCCTTCCCCAGTTGAAAGCAATTGCAAACATACAGCCACTTTTCCTACTTCTATTGCTCAATATGGACACAATGCTGGACCTCAGAACCAACTTTTACAACATTCCTTTCCTTTCCAGACACCACAATACCTCTGAATGTATTTAGAATATAAAGACCCTGATCATTAGCACTGTTTTCCTATTCAGCAATTTTAAACACCTACAATCTGAAGTTGGATCTACAGAGAATGGGCCTACTCTACTTCAATTTCTTGTAGTTTATTCATGGATCTTTGCAGTCTATTAAAAAATATTGCAAAAGAGAGAAGAAATTGACTCCATATACTACTAGTTGTCCAAATAAAACTAAAACCCTCCACACAACAAAACCCCTCAAGCAAGAGAAAATGAGGAGTGAGACTTATGAAAGAATATGGTTGGCATTTATATCCATTACCAAGCTTCTTAGAATCTGCCCACTAAATCTATTCACTCAGCAGCTTTCTTAGATAGTAAAATTTTTGTACTGAGAGGTACAGTATAACAATCAAATAACAGGTCAAAACAGTAAGCTCTTATAGCACGTTTCAGCAAGAAGCCTGCTTCTCTCCATATAGGGACCCACCCACCATGTAGAAACAAGTGATGGGATGGTCTCCTATTTCAGATCAGGGAGCAGAGGTTTGCAACACAGGTCTGACTACCCTTGCATGAGACTTCCATCAAATAAAACCCTATGTATGGTTGCTATATATCACTGCCATGCAATAGAAATATAATGGGAGTCATAGATTCAATGAATGTTAATAGTATATTTGATTTAACTCAACATATCCAAAATACAATCATTTCAATACGTAATCAATATTTTAGAATGTAATAATGGGCAATTTTACATGCTTTTTCCATATGAAGTCTTCAAACCCTGTTATGTGTTTTATACTTACAGTGTATCTCAATTTGGGTGACCATATTCCCAGTGCTTACCAGCCACATGTGGCTAGTGGTACCATATTGAACAGCCAAGCTCTGTACGCTTTAAACGTTGTTTGAACACAATATCACATGCCACCCTCCTGAGATGCTCCACATTACTACTTAAGCCTTCCCTTACCCAGCCCTGTTCACACTCACACTCACACTAGTTATTCAGCACATATTTGCTGAGGACACACCTCGGTCCAGGAAATGTTCTAGGAGCGGCGATAAGAAACAGACAAGGTCAAGTCTCCACCCTTGAAAGCACAGCCAAACCAAACATCACTTATCCAGAGAAACCTGTCCTGATGCCTTGATGGAGAGAACCTGTCCATCTGTCATACCTCATAGTATGTTTTCTAGTTTAAATTATTTCCTCAATATTTATCTTTTCTTAATAGACTGCAAAGATCCATGAAATAAAGACAAATCTGTTTTATTCAGTGCTGCATCCTAAAGCCTGCCCAGCACAGTCAGTGCCTGGCACAGAGTAGATGTAAGAAAACACTTGTTGAATATAAGGGAAGAGGAAGAAGGGAGGGAGAGAGAGATGGAGGGTGGGGAGGAGAGGAGGGGAAGGAGGAGAGTAGATGAGACCACTCTCTCCAAACATCAGCAGTGTTCATTAGCTAAATGGTAGAGGCAGCTGCCATAATTTACCACCCTTTCCCGTATTTATATGCAGCCCTTTCTGATTTCTTCCAAACTCCACAGCATTGGGACTTCATACATTGTATTTCATTTGCTCTTTTCCTGGATTTATTTCAACAACATTTCAATTCTGGATATGACCTAAAGATATGGATGAAGGGGCTATATATTTTATAGTCACACCAGTAAATTTTAAAAACTTTCCTTCCCAGTTTACATTGTATCACATAATTCTTTGCATTCATAAGAAAACAAATGGGTTTCACCACCATCATTTGCCAAGGACCAAGGACATGCGAGCTGTCCACACCCAGCTCTAATCGTAAAGATATGCGGGTATTTCCCCGCTAGTGGGCTAGTCACTCTTACTGATTTAATTCATGGATAGTTGGAATAGCTTTTTGGAGCTAAGTTTTTGCTTTCATTTCTGCAAGCACATACATATACTTATCAGGCATTTTCAAATTTATGTTTCCGTCCAGAGTTTTGAAATGCTTCATGATACATACTGGGTTTTCAAATATCTTTCTTCTAATCCATATTTTACTCATTCCCTCATTTACTTCATCAATCTATACATGCAACTAAGTTTGTCAATGTCCTGCTAAAACTGTTTGCAGCCTTCCATTCTCACCCACCACCAACACTAGGAGGAACATGTGTTTTCACTGTGGTCCAGGTGCCACCAGCAGGGACATTACCAGGGATCTGGTTAGAAAGGCAAATCTTCAGGGGTCTCCCCACACCTACTAAATGGGAGGATATGGGGAAGGGACCCAGGAATCTGTGTTTTCTGGAACCTTCCAGGGGATTCTGATGCACACGCTGACACATAGTTTGAAATCCACTACTCTCAGCTAATCTCTTGCTCTGTGACTGTGGGGGTATTATCCAAGAGACAAAAGTGAAAAACCCATTGTGTGCTTACTTTCAGAAGACCAATGTGGTACCATGATAGAGAAGCTTATTTTATAGGGTTCATTTACATCTTAGGGTGATTTTAAAAAAACTATAAAGACTGCCCAGCTGGCATGGCTCAGTGGTTGACCATTGACCTATGGACCAAGAGGTCACAGTTTGATTCTCATTCAGGGCATATGCCTAGGTTGTGGGCTCAATCCTCAGTGTGGGGTGTGCAAGAGGCAGCTGATCAATGATTCTCCCTTATCATTGGTGTTTCTCTCTTTCCCTCTCCCTTCTTCTCTGAAATCAATAAAAATATATTTAAAAAAACTATAAACCAAAATAAAATTTACAAGAGTGCCACAAGCCAAGCATTAATAAAACAAGAAACTCTTAAAAGGGGAAATCTGTATAGTTTCACTATAAAGGGGAAAAGAAGTCGGGGGTGCTATTTTGAAATCAACATTTCTGAAAGTGAGACATCAAGTTGTCTTTCAGTTTTTGTTTACAGATTTTTAGATGGCCCTCTGCATGCTATTCTTTCTTTTAGACATATTCCCAACTTCTTGTATTTGTCATCTGGTTTTGGAAATGAGGTTTCTCATGATTTTTTAAGCATTTCACCATTTCAGTTGGCACACTGATACTTGCTACATCTGGATGTTCCTATGATGGGATGGACTTAGAATCTACATTTAAAAGCATATCAAATAATTACCAATATTTAATTTAATTTTCCTTCAAAAAGAAAAAAAAATCATTAAAGCTTCTACAGCCATCTTCCATGCCACCCCTAAATTAAATTTCCTGTTAAAAAGACTGTATTCTAGAATTTCTCAGGCTTCACATTTTCAAATTTAAATTCAAAGGAGAAGAAAGGAAGGCTATGGAATGAAGTGATTTATCCCAGGGGCTTGTTCTTTTTTAACCAGGAGATAAACTGAGAATCCGGGCGGGGGTGGGGGGATCATTTGAGTCGGCTGGGAACCTCATCTTATTTTCTCATGTGATTACATATTGCTTTGGGGTTTCTATTTCAAGTACCAATCATGTACTTTTTTTTCTTCCAATACAAATGTGTTCTAGATGGCTCAGATATCGTTTTAATTCTTTTTAATACAAATCATTCCCCACACTCACACTTTGATCGTGTTTCCCCAAAAGGTTCAATCTATTAAACCAAAGTATCCTTTCATCCTCAAATGGCCAGATGACTTCAGAAAGTCAACGTCACACTGCGAAGGATCGGGCTGTGAAGGCTGCGAGGCTGTCTGGGATGCTAGCAAAGAGCATGAACCCGGGAGTCCAATTACACAGGCATGGATTTAGCTCTGTCACTCCCTGAGTGACCTTGAGCAATTCCTTAAATTCTGTGTCAGGGCTTCCTCGTCTATAAAGAGTGCGTAACTTATTTAGCCCTTGAATTGTTGTTAGGGAGGATTAAATAAGTCAGGATATGATGCTTACTACATAATACAAGGTATGTATTGATAATATTTCAATAGAACGGGCTCATCTCTGAAATGACGCCTTGATAAGAAGCTCTTTCAGTGAAGCAGGTCCATAAACTTGTCAAAATAAATGATGAACACCTGACTGAACTAACAGTGGGTGGGTCCAAGGAGATTTTAGTAGGGGGCTCTCTTGGGAAGCCAGAAATAGGAATCACCACATTCCTGCCTCTCAAGCATTCCTACCTACAGGTGCCCTCTCCCTCCTGCTCCTTCCACATGCTGTGCCAACACCACAAGATGTCCCTACCATTACCTATACATGAGTGAAAGCAGAATAGTTTCCACTGTTTATGCATCTGTAGGCAACACACAATTCTCTTCTGATTTCTTTCCCCACCTAATGGAGAAAGGATGCCTTGTGATACCACACAAAATTGAAATGTTTGGCTTTTCTTGTTCTTTAGAAGCTGGGTGGAGGAAGGCAGAGGGGGTAGGTGGGGCACATCCATAATACTGTCAATAATAACAACATCAACAAAATACTTGCAAATAAGGAGATAAACCTTCAGGTCTATTTCCTTTGTTGGACAGTTACAATAAATTTAACTTGTCAGAAAAAGCAACCACCAGAATTTTATGATGTAATAGACATCAAGTCAATTCATAATTATACCTTTTACTTTTCTTTTTAAAATGAATGAATACTATATATATATATATATATTTCCATAATATAAAAATGAAATATAATAGACTAAAGATTTATGTTAGAAATACAAACTTATACTATATTCTTTTATATAGTATATATACTATACATCTATATTTACATATATATCCATATATATATTTTATATACTAACATGTATAAAATTCATAAAAAACAGTGAATGCTCATTATAGAAAATACTCTGCACAGACATATGAATACTTCTACCTGTATATTTATAGTAATACACTAATATAAAATTTGGGTATACATAGCCCACTATACTTATTTATCAGGTTTATAGAGGTACCAGTGATAACAACACTCTCTTTTCCTCTTGAGTCCTAAACTAATTAAGAAGCAGTCAGAAGCTGCAGAGTATTAAATGGAGAAACCTATGTCGTTATTCCTCTCTTTCCATAGAAAGAACCTTGCATAGCACCCCCTCCAGGCCCTTGGTTACTTGTCCCAGGGAGGAGTGACTCCCTGCTCAGTGAACAGGGGAAAGGAAGTGACACAGGAGCTCCCTCTCCAGCCAAGCAGGAAGGCAGGCAGCCTCTGGTCTACTTGGGCCCGAGAGTCTGTGTTTCCCTGGGGGAGGGGAAATGCCAGGGGTGACAAAGAGCATTATCAGGAAGCTGCTATTTTGATCTCCACTATCTGTCTCCCTCTGCTGGTTTCTTCTTCAGGTTGGGGATAAACTGGGGTTATTCTCTTATCCTTCATATGTCCTTTGCAAGACCCAAAATACAATTCTATAATTTGCTTGTTGCCCCTTCACATATGGAGAATAATTTTTTTAGTCATTAAATATTCCTTCTTCTGAAACATCGTCTTCAATAGTTTTTCGGTATTTTCATTGCATGATGCTCCCTAGCTTATTGAACTAGTCGCCTATTAATAGATAATTGGGTTTTTCAATTAATTTACTGTAAAAAATACCAACATCTGATATTTTTCCTATACCCTTCTGTTCATTTCCTGAAGATGTAGTCCTAAAAGAAGGCTGGCTGCGCCTGCATACACCAACATTTTAAATTATATGTTGTTTTGCTTTATGTATACAGTGCCAAGCTGTTATACAGAGAGGCTGGGTCATTTTATGCTTCCCCTGCTTATCACCCCCTTCCAGGGCCCTGAGGGAATGAGAGTATCTGTGTGCACCCTTACTAGAATTAAGGAACGAGATTCAAATCATATGTCAGAGTTCGCTTCCTGTGTTTTGACAGGCCTTAGGCTGCGGAAGGGGGTCAGGTGCATCCTTGGTTGGCAAGGCACTGTTTCACTGAGATTTGCCCAAGTGTGAAATGCCAGATTTCCTTAAATCAAGTTCCTAATCTCTTGACCGTTACACATATTAGCATGTAAAGACCCATTATGGAATTAAGACAAAAGCTAACATCATTGTTAATGTACATTTGAGAGAGGAGAGGGGCAGAAACCAAGGAAACCAGCTGAGGAATGAAAACGGCAACTAAGAATCTGGCACCAGGTTCGAGCCAGCAGCGGGCAAGGTGAGAACTGTAATTGGAACTGATTTGATAAGAATATAGGTTCCGCTGCATTTTTCTGCATTTTCCAGTGCCCCCCTTCCCCCTTTGGTGACACTTTTTGGAACCCTTGATAAAGTTGAAGTTTGCTTCTCATGAAACTCCTTAAAAATACCACAGGCAGTTAGGACGACACAAATAAACACAGCACAATCTTGGCCACAGGATGGTACTCCGGGTGCATACAAGTGTAAGAGTGCCCTTCTCCCCTGGAAAAGGGCTCTCTGTCCCCTGGGAGGTTCTGAGAAACACTACTCACAGCCCCACCTAAAAGTTCAACTGAAAGCCCAGCACCTATCCGAGGGGAGGGAGGAGTTCCAGTGGCTAAGGAGCGAGGGGCCTGTTCTCCATTCAGAGTATCTGGGGCTCTCTCAGTGTATTTGTGTCCAAGTGCCAGGGAATCCCAAGATCACCGGACCTCTCATCCTTCTCTCTTCCTTGAAGGTTAGACTGTGAAGAGCAAATGTATTCCTATTGCTTCATGAGAGGCAGATATATGCCTGAGCTGAACTCATCGGGAAATGAAACACTGAACTGCCCATGAATCACACAGTAAATGCATTTCCATATCCTTAATAGTTTCAAGCACCCAAAACATCAGTATTGTCTTTCTTTCAATATAATGACTATCCCACTATGTGCCAGTGACGTTAACACGTGTTAAAGCAGTTGCAGGTAAATCATATAGGAGATTTTCTCCCATATTCGGAAAATTGACGTTGTCTTTATTATTATGTTTATTATCGTGATTATTGTTTAGCATTAAAATGTGGTGTAAAAAGAAAAGTATCTTTAAGCTTTAAACGTGAAGACTTCTGATGCAATCACCAGAACATTAAAAGAAGACAGGATGGATGACGTAAGTCCTTGGCAGATAATAGGTGCCTGGGCATTCAACTAAATCTTTAGTAAACAATAAATAACAGTAAAAAAGATCCAGATTAAAGTCTCATCAACAATTTTCACTGATGGAAAGAAAGAAGGCATTCCAGGCAAGGTCATGGGGGAGGGGTACAGATAATAAGAAGACAGTGTGGGTTCAAAGTGAACTCCTGTCAAGGAATTACCAGAAAATAATTCAATGTGTAAAGTATGACAAAATAACAGAAAGCCTCAAATGCCAAGCTATGTGTTGTTGTTGTTTTTGTTGTTGTTGTTTTTTGTTTGTTTGTTTTGTTTTTTGGAAGTGCCCCAGACACAGCACGAAAGCCTTGAGCAGGGATGCTGCGTGCTGGAGATGCTGTTTGAAGATCAATCTGGTATCAGGGCAGAAAGACTAGCTTAGGAACAAGGTTAGAAGTGGAGGGGAGACGGAAGGCATGGACTATGGAAGATACTACATTTGATTAATGTAACAGGGGCTCAGACGAGAGTGGAAATGGAGAAAAATCTGCAGGTTTAGAGAGAGACTGGGAGAAATATGGACTGTCCAGACCAGGAGACTAAGTGAAACTAGCGATTCAGCCTTCAAACTCACACCTTCAGCTAACCCAGCATCTGAACACAATCTCCAGTCCTTTCTCTCACAATAATTCTTTGAGCTCACTGCCAAGGATCCATTTTTCTTCTTCTATAGTCCCCTGCAGTCTTCATTCCTGTTCCTGCTCCACCAGAGTCATCTTTAGAAAATCTTCACCTCCCTTCCCCTTAAATTATTTGGTAAAACCCTGGATGAACTCCAACTAGCCATCAGGTTGTCCCCACCCTGACTGCATCTGTGCAGATTAATAGTGATGGGGATTATCCAACCAGACAGAAGGCATAAATCTATAAGACATGACCTGGCATGGCACAGAAATTTTACTACATGTCTTTGCTATGCTCTATCTCAGCAATGATGGCAAGCATGTTCATATGCCCCTCCTTCCCTTCATCTGATAATCTTACCTCATCCTGTGTGTGTGTGTGTGTGTGTGTGTGTGTTTATTGATTTTAGAGAGAGAAAGGGAGAGGGATAGAGAGATAGAAATATCAATGAGAGAGAAACATTGATTAGTAGCCTCCTGCAGGTCCCTAATGGAGACTGAGCCAGCAACCTGGACATTGGCCCTGGTCAGGAATCGAACCAGTGATCTCCGGGTTCTTAGGTTGACACTCAGCTACTAAGCCATACCATTTTGGCATTGATTTATTCTTTTTAAGAATCTCTAGAAACTGTGATATGGGAACTTTACTCCAAATCTAGAAACTCACATGTCTACATCCATTTTTTCCTGCCATCTTATCACACTGGGAAAAAATTTCTTCCTTCCATTAAATGCCAAAACTTTTACATGTGCACTGGATTTGAACCCTGCTCCATCTTAGAAAATTCTCTTTTGCATTTTTGGCCTCATGTTCTATAATTGGTATTTCCCATCCACACAAAAAACCATGATCTAGAATCTTATTTATTTAATCGCAAGAGGTTTCATGTGTACCTACTATGTATCAGGAATTCTGTGATTTAGGGATACAATTATACACACACACACAAAATATCATGAGTTCTACCTACACTCTGCTAGTGATAAATCTAGTCTTATTTAAAAAACTAAGCTATTAACCATTATTCTATTTTACTTCACAGAAAAACTTCTTCTAAGAGTTGTGTACACATAATGTCACCACTTTGTCATCCTGCAATCATTTTTTAAACCACTCCAAACTTGCTCCTATGCTCTCACTCTACTAAAACTGCTCCAGTTCAAGACTTAGAAGATAACTCTGTTGCCATATCCAACAACTGCTCTTCTGTCCACATCTCAGTTGACCCCTCAGCAGCATTTAACAGAGTCATCCATTCTTCCTTCTTGAAGCACTCTTCTCTTGACTTCTATTAGACCACACTCTTGCTGGAATTCTTTCAGTTCCTTAATTGTGCCTTTATCTGTGATTTTTGGAATAATTAAAGAACCATGCTCATGCTTTCTTTTTACCTATCTGACTTCCTGACTCCTTCCGCTTTTCAGAAATTCTTTACTGTCCACCTGATGTAATGTGAACTCCCATTTTTCTTTCATGGCACCCTGCTTTTATATATATACTAGGGGCCCGGTGCACAAAAATTTGTGCACTCGGGGTGGAGGGAGTCCCTCAGCCCAGCCTGTGCCCTCTCACAGTCTGGGACCCCTCAGTGGATGTCCTATGATGACCCCAGTCTGCCAGGCACCTTTTTTTTTGTGTGTGTGTGTGTGTGTGTGTGTGTGTGGCCACTGGGGACCTGCCCCCAGCCGCATCTGAGGCTCGGAGCAGTCCTCCTGTGTGTGTCTACCTGCCGGGGGCCTGCCCCCAGGCACACCGTGGAGGCTTGGAGCAGGCACCCCTTCTATGTTGATCTCTCAGACTCTTGCCCTCCCCTGCATGTTGTTCTCTTTTTTGAGCTGTGACCAGGGCTGGGTGCGGCCTGCCTCCCAAGCTTGCCTACTGCCCATCTTCCTCCAGCCACCAAAAAGTAGGGAAAACCCTGGCCTTGTGGTCAGGCCAGCCTTTTCCTGCTCCCTGATCCCCGGAAGGGACCTGGGAAGCCGCCAAGCAGGCCGCCAACTCTTTCCCACTCACCCATCCCTGCTGCCTTCCTTTCCCACTTCCCGGTGCCGCCAAGGGGTCTGGGGAACTGCCAAGCAGGACCCCGGCCCCTGCAGCCTTGCTTTCCCGCTCCACGATGCCCCGCAAAGGGCCTGGGAAGCCCACCAAGCAGGCCGAGACCCCCCCCCGCCGCCTCTTACCCGCTTCCCGGTGCCCTCCAACCCTGCCGCCTGTTTCCCATCACGGGTCCTGGGTCCTGCGCTGTCCCGCCCTGCAGCCGCTCTGTG